>CAUYRT010040175.1:0-15705 GCA_963574885.1 Lepilemur ruficaudatus
GCCTGTAGTCCCAGCTACTCGGGAGGCTGAGGCAGAAGGATTGCTTGAGCCCAGGAGTTTGAGGTTGCTGTGAGCTATGCTGATGCCACGGCACTCTACAGCCCGGGCAACAGAGTGAGACTCTGTCTCAAAAAAAAAAAATAAAAATAAATGTCTTTGTCAGGTTTTGGCTTTATGGCAATATTGGTCATAGGAGTTGAGACATGTTCACTCTTCTACTTCCTAAAGAGTTTGTATAAAATTTGTACCATTTCTTTCTCACTTTATAGAATTCAGCAGTGAAGCCATCTGGGCCTCAAGATTTCTCTGGGGAAGTTTTAAAACGATGAATTCAATGTGTGAATTTGAATTGATGTCCTGTCTTTCATTCCCAATGTTGGCAGTTTGTTTCTTTTCTTTTTCTTCTTTAAAATCCTGAAAACAGTACAGCTCGTGGTTTATCCGTGTTATTGATCTTCTCAGTAGAACCAGCTTCAGGCTTCACTGCTTCTCTATTGTTTTTGTTTTCTATTTCATCACTTTCTACTCTTTTATTTTCTATCTGAAACATTAAAAGTTTATTTTTGTTTTCCAAAGCAGAGTTCATACTATGTATAAACATAGTACAGACTTCTATAGCAGCTACAAATCTGCCTCAGTTTAATCCCTAAAAAAAAGTTTGTCAGCAGCGTTGATGCCTCACAAACTTACTTTCTCTGTAACGTCTGTAACAAGTTAGCTTTATTCCTTTTGGTCACCTCCTCTCTCTGTCTCCAGTTCCTCTTCTCTGGTAGTTCATATTTATATTCCAATGTGTGCTTCTCAGAAAATGTACCCATCATCCAGATCGCCTTCACTCATTCTCCCCAACAGGTACTTCTTGAGAAAGATGTCATCATCCATGAGGGACTTCGCTTTTTTCTTTCCCTTTTTCGTTTGCTTTGTCAACTCAGCCAACTGTTCCTGCTCTTGTTTTGGCCACACTGGGCTCAAATTTCCAGATCCTTCCTCTTTCCATTGTAGCCCATGATTTGCCTGTTGAGTGCCTCATGATTGATTCCACATAGACCTCAGTGCACAGCAGCTTCCATGGCATCGGATGACAGTGTATTGTTCAAAGTCACAATTTCCCTGCAATCATTTTGTATAATCTTTTTCACGTGGAAGTCCACAATCAGCAATTGCCAGTAACTGATCAATCTCAACCAGAGCTGCGTCTTGTTTGTCTCAAACAAACGGTATTGGCAGCACGTTCCTTATGGCTTCTGCGTGCTCATTCTGTTCAGCAAAAAGAATTTTATTCTAATGCATAGAGAAGGCTGAGAAGTCTGAAAGCTCCACGTTCAGGTCGTAGATCTCTTTGCTTACTTCAAAGATGCACAGGAACCTGCCGATGCTTTATAGAGAAGGCCATCCAGTGTCCTTAAGCATACGTGGTCCTCCTTCTTGCTTTTCTTTGAGATATTCTTCATTAGGACTTCCAACTTGGATGGTTTGTAAGTAAAGTGAGATCCTAAGAAGAGATCTTCAAACCAAAACATTTTTCTGACCAGTACTCCTCGAAACCGTCAAGGCCATCAAAAACAAGACAAGTTTGAGAAACTGCCATCAACAAGAGGAACCTAAACAGACAGATAAAGACAATGAAATATAATATAGTATTATGGATGAAATTTTGGCTTTTGAGACAAATTTCTTGAGCAAGTTTTTGTTGCCACAAGAGACAGATAAGCCATGCAGGCATCCGGCTTGGTGGCTGAACAGCACCCAGGGTCCAGTGGGGACCCCTCAAACCCTCCAGCTGGTGCCCACATACTTTATTCTTATTATTTCTTCCTTCTGCTTGCTTTGGGTTTAATTTACTCTTCTTATTTCTTAAGATGGAAAATTAGGTGATTGATTTTAAAGCTGTTTTCTTTTCTAATATAAATATTTGATACTATAAGTTTCCCTGAATACACCACTTTAATGGCATCCCACAAATTTTTAATAGTTGTGGCTTTATTTTCATTCATTTAAAAATATTTTAAAAATTCTTTTTAGATCTTCCTTGACCCATCATCTAATGTCTTGTTTAATTTCCAATTATTAGGGGAGATTTTCCAAATCTTTTTCTATTATTGAATTTTAATTTACTTCCTTTATAGAAAGAACATACTGTGTGTGAATTCAATCCTTTTAAATTTATTAAGTTTTGTTTTATGGCTCAGAATATAGCATAATTTGGTTAATGTATAATATACACTTGAAAAGAATATGTATTATGCTATTCTTGGATATAGGTCAGGTTGGTTGATACTGTTCTTCAGGTTTCTCATATCCTCTCTGATTTTTAAAACCTGTTTCTTCTATCAACTGTCAACAGCAGAGTGTTAAAATCTCTGACACCAATTATTGGTGCACTTCTCATTTAAGTTCTATCAGTTTTTTTTAGTAGCATACTTCGTATCTCTATTCTTAGGTACATATACATTTAGAATTGTTACTGTCTGTTAAGGAATTTGACCCCTTCATTATTATAAAATGAACTTCTTTTTCTACAGTAATGTTTATTTCTCTGAAATGTACTTTATCTCATATAGCCATTTCAACTCTCTTTTCATTAGTATTAGCATAGTATATCTTCTTTCATCCCTTCACTTTTATCCTAGCTCTGTCTTTAAATTTGGAGTAGGTTTTCTTTGTAGGGAGTATATGGTTGGGTCTTGCTTTTTATCCATTCTCATGACCTCTACGTATTTATTCATTTATTTCTACTTAGGGTGGAAAGTTTTTACCTGTTTCCTCCCCCCCCCCTTTTTTTTACTGTTCCTTAGGAAAGGGTTCTGCCTTTTTTAAAAAATGTTCCTGAGGAAAGGGTTCTCCCTTTTAATTAGAGCATTTAGACTGTATGCATTTAAATTGAATGTGCTATATGATTGGGTTTGAATGCATTGTCTTGTTTTCTAGTTGTCTTATCTGTCCTTTGTTCTTTTTTTCCCTGTTTTCCTTACCTATTTGGGTTGAACGTTTTTTAATGATTTAATTTTCTCTTCTTTACTGGTTTTGTAGCTCTTCTTCTTGTTTTTGTATTTTTACTGATTGATGTAGGGTTTATAGTACAAATATTTAACTTAGTCTACAGTCAAATAATATTGAAACACTGCATATATTGCATAAGAACAATATAAGCAGCATAGTTCCACTTTTTCTCTCCCATCCTTTGCCATACATTTAACTTGAATATATAATAAACTACACAATATGTTGTTATTATTAGTTTAGACAATAATATTTATTTATTTTTATTTTTTTATTTTTTGAGACAGAGTCTCACTCTGTTGCCCGGGCTAGAGTGCCGTGGCATCAGCCTAGCTCACAGCAACCTCAGACTCCTGGGCTCAAGCAATCCTCCTGCCTCAGTCTCCCGAGTAGCTAGGACTACAGGCATGTGCCACCATGCCCGGCTAATTTTTTCTATATATAATTTTAGCTGGCCAATTAATTTCTTTCTATTTTTAGTAGAGATGGGATCTCGCTCTTGCTCAGGCTGGTTTCGAACTCCTGACTTTGAGCAATCCGCCCGCCTCGGCCTCCCAGAGTGCTAGGATTACAGGTGTGTGCCACCACGTCCTGCCTGGGTTTTTAAATAATGATTTTGACTTGGAGAAAATTACTTACACTGTCTGACTCTTTCCATAAATCTATCATGACAGCAAATGAAAAATCTTCAATCTCAACTAGGGATCAGGGAAATACAAACTGAAACTTTGGAAATTACATCTACCTTAAAGATGTAGGAATTAAATTAAATAATACATGTAAAATCAGTGACACACAGATGTAAATCCAATTCTATACATCTTGGGTTTGGGGTTCTTATGAGACATTCAATTGGAGATGGAGAATAGGCAATTGAACATACATATCTGCTGCTCAGAAGGAAGATCTGGGCAAAGAAAGAAAGGGGAGTCTAAGACTAAATCTTGAAGGCAGGACATCTGGAATTAAATTACGGTGGAGTGGATAATTTGTACTTATCCCATTGAAGATAACTAAGACATCTAGATTATCTATAAACGTATTTTCTAAAAATCATGAAACAGCAAAAAATTTAGTGAGGAATTACAAGGCAAGATATCAGAGAGGACTCTTGGGACTCAGAGAGGTGAACTATTTAGGAGCATGTTTGTCCTGGGTATGTATGCCACTCCTGAGGAGGCAAACGAAAAACTAGGCTGTACTTTTAGAAGCCTTGCTGGGCTAAAGGAATGGAGGTAGGTATGTGGTGCCCACCAAGGACAGTGAAGCATCCCCAGCTTTGGGCAGGGCCATGAAGGTCTATCCTCTAGGAGAGAGAATATGGATTGCGGTTTTCCATCACATCCATGTGGGAGCACAGCAGACCACACACCTTGGTCCTGCACTGCTGACTGCCTTGAGCACCTGGTGAAAGTTCCTTTGTGGAGAAAGTGAACATCATAAAAATCTCAGATGATTTCTATAAATAATATTTCAAGCACAATGTCCCAACTACAACTAAAGATAAAGAGGCACACAAAGACACAAAAAGTCATGAGTCAGAACCAGCCGGAAAAGCAAATAACAGAAAAAGATTCCCAGCGACTCTAGAAATTGAAATTACAGACAAAGACTTTATAAAAACAACTGTGATTACTATGTTTAGGGGACAAAATCAAGTTTGAAAATTTCAGCAGGGACTGTGAACTATAAATAAGTGACATAGCAGATTTGGGGGGAAAAATTCCAGAAGCAAAAGAATATGACACCAACTTTTTAAAAATCGGGTTAGTAGATTAGTCACAAATAAAGAGAGAATTAGGTGATTGAAAAAAAATTTAGAGGAACCTATCCAGAATGAAGCAAGGAAGAATTAAAAAATAGGTAATACAGTATGAAGCATAAGAAATATTAATATACTAAATACAGTGAGAAGATCTAGCGTGTGTATTTCAAGTTCCAAAAGAAAAAGAGAAAGAATGGATCTGAGGCAAAATTTTGAAAAGATGATAGTTGATAATCCACTGATTCAGAAAGCCCTACAAAGCCCAAGCAGAGGCCGGCGTGGTGGCTCATGCTTGTAATCCTAACACTCTGGGAGGCTGAGGCGGGAGGATTGATAGAGCTCAGGAGTTCGAGACCAGTCTGAGCAAGAGTGAGACCCTGTCTCTACTAAAAATAGAAAAATTAGTCGGCCATGGTAGCACATACCTATAGTCCCAGCTACGAGGAGGCTGAGGCAGGAGGATTGCTTGAGTCCAGGAATTTGATGTTGCAGTGAGCTAGGCTGATGCCATGGCACTCTGGTCTAGGTTACAGAGCAAGACTCTTTCTTAAGAAAAGAAAAAAAAAGCCCAGGCAGAATAAATAAAAATAAATGCTCAACTAAATACAGCAAAAGGAAACTTTGGTAATCAAGACAAAAAGAAAAGTCTTAAAGTAGCCAGAAAAAAGGCAGGTTAATTTAGAAGCTACAGTTAGACTCTCCACTGCCTTCTCAATGACAACAAGGGCTTCAGAAGACAGTGAAATGTCTTCAAGGCACAGCAAGGATATAACTACCACTTTGGAAATAATTCATTAATGAAATCAAATTTATACCTTTTCAAGAAAAATAAAAGAGAGATATTGTCAATAGCAGATACTCACTAAAGATAGTCTATAGGTTGTTCTGCAAGTGGAAAGAAAATAATCTTGCATGAAAGATCAGAGATGCCACAAGCTATGAAGACCAAAGAAAGTGATAACTATGAGGATAAATCTAAGTCACATTGACTGTGAAAATAGGTGATGAAAAAAACAAGCATAATGTCTTGTAGGGTTTAAATGTAACATTACAATACATGACAAAAATATCATAAGTAGCAGGTATGTGGGGGGATATATTTGGTAAGTATTGTTAAGCCACTTATGGATTCTTGCCTGGGAAGATATTAAAGGTTATAATTCTAAATTTTGATAAGTGAGGATGATGGTGGTCATTTCTGAGATAATCACTAAAAGAATATAACAGAGTATAACCACAGTGAGATGCCTCTTCATACCCACTAGGATGTCTAAGACAGATAATAACAAGTGTTGATGAGGTTATGGGGAAATTGGAACCCTCATACATTGCTGATGGGAATGTAAAATGGCACAGCCACTAAAGTTTCATAGAATTACCATTTGACCCAGCAATTCTGTTCCTAGGTATCTACCCAAAAGAAATGAAAACAGGGACTCAAGCAGACACCCGTACACAAATGCTCATAGCGGCATCATTCACAATAGTCAAAAGGTGGAAACAACCGAGTTTCCAACAACAGGTGAATGAATACACAATTTTAGAATTTTAGAACTCTCTTTTTCAGTTCTGGGAAACTTTTTGTTATTTCTTTCATAATTTCTTCTCTCCATTTTCTCTGTTCTCCCTTTCAGTAACTTCTGATTATCTATCCATCTATCTTTATGAGATGGGGGTCTCACTATGTCTCCCAGGCTGAACTTGAACCCCTGGATTCAAGTGATCCTCCTACCTCAGCCTTCTGAGTAGCTGGGACTACAGGTGCATACCACCACGCCTGGCTTCTGTTAGATGTTTTACCTCTAGGTTTTAGTTCTCTATATTTCTTACTTTTCCTTTCATATTTCTTTTCCTTTTTGTCATCTATGCTGGAAGATTTTGTCACTCTTATCTTTTAACTCTTCTATTGAATTTTAGTTTCAGAAATCATAATTTTACTCTTTAAACATTCTTTCTTGCTTTTTTCATAACATCCTTTTCCTGTCATAAGAATGCAGTCTCATTTTGAATTTCTGAGTATATTAGAGGGTTTAAAATACGTTCCCCCTTCTGTTTGTTGAATTATCTCCATTCTCCATGGTCATTTAAAAAATGTTTACCTTGGTCTCTTTCATATTACAGGTTTTCCTCAAATATCTGGCATTTTTTCATTGTAAATGAATTTTTTAAAATGATGTAGTATAAAAACTAAGTGTGAGGTCTGCGTAGAAAGGTGTTATCTACCTCCAGGCAGGTGTGGGCAGGTGGGGTCTATGCATCTTAGAATGTGAAGCATTTATTGCTGCTTCTCACAGCAGCTTCTCAAGTTCCCCTGAACTACTTCAATCTATTTCATTACAGAACTCCCTGCCCCTGTTTTTAGCCTAGGATTTAGAGGCCTAGATGCCACATATTCTTTATGGGTGAAAAGTGGGGTGGAGAAGCTTGACTATGCCACATAAAGACTAGCAATTTGACCAGGTGCGGTGGCTCATGCCTGTAATCCTAGCACTCTGGGAGGCTGAGGCAGGAGGATTGCTCAAGGTCAGTAGTTCGAGACCAGCCTGAGCAAGAACGAGACCCCTGTCTCTACTAAAAATAAAAAGATATTAGCTGTACAACTAAAAATATATATAGAAAAAATTAGCTGGCCACGGTGGCGCATGCCTGTAGTCCCAGCTACTCAGGAGGCTGAGGCAGAAGAATTGCTTGAGCCCAACAGTCTGAGGTTGCTGTGAGCTAGGCTGATGCTACGGCACTCTAGCTGGGGCAACAGAGTGAGACTCTGTCTCAAAGAAAAAGAAGACTAACAATTTATCTTTTCCGGTTTCATTTCTAAGTTTTACTCTTGGCCTCCCTTGCCTTTGGTCTGAGCCCTTAGCCTCTCTTGTATTCTGTAAGGCATAACAGCTTGCTCATCGGTGCAGCTTTTCTTTTTTCTTTTTTCAGACAGAATCTCACTCTGTTGCCTGGGCTAGAGTGCCGTGGCATCAGCCTAGCTCACAGCAACCTCAGACTCCTGGGCTCAAGCGATCCTTCTGCCTCAGCCTCCTGAGTAGCTGGGACTACAGGCATGTGCCACCATGCCTGGCTAACTTTTTCTATATATAATTTTAGTTGGCCAATTAATTTCTTTCTATTTATAGTAGAGTCGGGGACTCACTCTTGCTCAGGCTGGTCTTGAACTCCTGACCTTGAGTGATCCTCCCGCCTCGGCCTCCCAGAGTGCTAGAATTACAGGCGTGAGCCACCGCGCCCGGCCAAAGTGCAGCCTTTGATAATAGTTTATGGTGTAGCTTTTTTCACTCTGCTATAACAATCACTAGTTCTCTGATTTTTGTCTTCCAAATATTTGGTGAAATAACTTATTTGATGATGATCTGCACTCATTTTCTTCTTTGGGGTTTGTACCCTTTTAATTCCTTTATCATTTGTTGGGTATGACGAATACATGTGGCCAATCTATCTTCTATCAGAAGGGAAAATTTGGTTAAATAAAATAATATTTGCTATATGAAGATCCTCTTAAATGTACATCTTTGAGAAAAATGCTAGAGCTTTACATGTTTTGTAAGATGACCTCAATGTTGAGATGTTTAAGTAATTTTGATTCAGTAGGTGGCACTCTTTCCTAGTTTAACTCAAGCCTAAATACGTGTTTGAAGGGTTCAGAGTAGAAAGATTTTACTTATCTATTTAATTCAAATAAATAAGGTTTCAAAGTTAGTGATTATTAACTTTAAATCAATAGATATTTTCAGAATTTAAAAATATTTAAGCAAATTTCAAAATTAAGATTTTTTTTTTTTGAGACAGGGTCTCACTCTGTTGCCTGCACTAGAGTGCAGTGGCATCATCATAGCTCACTGCAACCTCCAACTCCTGGGCTCAAGCGATCTTCCTGCCTCAGCCTCCCAGAGTGCTAGGATTACAGGCGTGAGCCACCGCACCAGGCCAGTTGTCAAATATTTTTAAAATCCATTTTTAGTACATGGCCACTTTCATTTTATTCTCATCTTCCTTCTTCTATATCCTTATTTCTGAATAGTCCCCAAATCAGTCTTTTAAATGTACTGTATATATATATATATATATTTTTAAGAGACTAGGCTTCGCTGCGTTGCCCAAGTTGAAGTGCAGCGGCTGTTCACAGGAACCACCATAGCGCAATACAGCCTCAACTCCTGAGCTTAAGTGATCCTATTGCCTCAGCCTCCTGAGTAAAATGTACTGTATTATCTTTAAGTTAAACAAAGCACAGTCGTTGCAATCCTGTAACCCAAAATTATGCTACACTTTATTATAGCCAAGATACACTTTATACTATTAAACTAATACTAATGTAGTTTAGAGAAACTTTCAATGTTTTTGGAACACTTTGCATGATCTGTAACAAGCAAATCATGGAAGCATCTTTACTTCCTATTCTGAATTTGCAAATAATTAACCAGGATGTAAATTACACTTGAAATTATAATATTCACAGGGTTCCCATTAATGTAATTAAGCCTGAACCAAAACATAAAATGTTAGAACTCTAAGGGACTTTGGAAGTTATCCAGCCTAACTTTTTAATGATCAAAAACTTGTCAATTTTTTATTGCCAACAAAGGCAAACACTTTAGAAATTATGGATTTAAAAAACAGCATTGCAAAAGCATTCCAAAAGAGTTAAAGCAACTTACTGAAAATGCTCAGTCTTAAATCTATGACTTCTTTTTAATCTATGACTAACTTTGATCAAGTGTATGAAAATACTGGTAATTAACAGACTAAACTATTTCTGAGAATGATTGTCAATCAGTTGAGACTCCTCAGTTGGGATTCTAGGCTTACATCACCAAAGGTGGATGGTGGCTTTCTATTTTTCTACAGTTTTATTTTAAAAATAGACTTTCACAGAACAAGATGGCTTTGCACATGCCCAGAATTTGGCCTGATAACCAGAAATACTTCAGGTTCAAATACTTGAAGTTTCAAACGCTTATCTGCAAAATTCCAGGCATTTTATATCTCCTTGTTAGTTCATAACTTATATTACTTCAGTGTTTCAGAAAATGAACCACAGCTGGGCGTGGTGGCTCACGCCTATAATCCTAGCACTTTGGAAGGCTGAGGTGGGCAGATCCTTTGAGCTCAGGAGTTTGAGACCAGCCTGAGTAAGAGTGAGACCCCGTCTCTACTAAAAACAGAAAGAAAGTAGTCGGACAACTAAAAATATATAGAAAAAATTAGCCGGACATGGTGGCGCATGTCTGTAGTCCCAGCTACTCGGGAGGCTGAGGCAGAAGGATCACTTGAGCCCAGGAGTTTGAGGTTGCTGTGAGCTAGGCTGACGCCACAGCACTCTAGCCGGGGCAACAGAGTGAGACTCTGTCCACACACACTCCCCCCAAAAAAACAAAGAAAATGAGCCACAGACAGTATTAGTTATTGATAATTCAAATTTATCTTGACGATTACATTCCAAAGACAATCAGAAATTTACAGATTGATACTCATCAAAATTGTAATGGGAAATAAGAGCTATGTTTAATGACTATCTTTTGTCTGTCTCTGTCTCTGTATGAATGTATAATAAAGATTGTGTAGTAGTATTAAAGTGCTGTATAATCTTTATTTTAAAATTTTATTTATTTTGTCATTTAAACATTTCATTTATTTTTCATTTAAAAATATATTTTTCATTTATTTTCATTTAAAAATATTAAGGGGGTACAAATGTTTTTTTTACATGAACACCTTATATAACACTTAAGTCAGGGCTTTTGGTGTGCTTGTCACAAGAATAGTGTTCATTGTACCCAACAGGTAAGTTTTTAATCCCTCAGCTCTCCTCCCAACCTCCCCACTTCCTGATTTCCAATGTCCTTTATATCTCTTTGTGCCCATGTGTACCCATTGTTGAGCTCCCACTTATTAGTGAGAACATACAGTGTTTGCTTTTCCATTCCTAAGATACTTCACTTAGGATTATGGTCTCCAGTTCCTTTTGAGTTGCTACAAATGACATTATTTCATTGCTTTTTATGGCTGTATATAATCTTTAAACTAAATACTGTCTCCATTTGCAATCATGTAAGCTGAGATCATATTTTATATACAAAACTTTAATGAGGAGCTTCATTACCTCAACTAAATCAACAGTTACGGAATCTATAGCATTTTCCTTTTTTTTTTTTTTTGATTTTTTTATTTTCTGAGACAAGATCTTGCTCTGTTGCCCAGGCTAGTGTACAGTGGTGTCATCTTAGTTCACCGTAACCTCAAATTCCTGTGCTTAAGTGATCCTCCTGCCTCAGCCTCCTGAAGCATTGGGATTACAGGTGTGAGCCACCATGCCCAGCCAGCATTTTCCTTTCAGTTTTGAGTTCCAGTGATATCTTAGTTCATCAATAAGAAAGTAAAATATTGTGAAACATTAAGTGTTCTGACTAGTGCATCTCTGAGATCCTTTTAATTCTTTCCAAAGTTTTTCATCTGAGGAAATAGTCCAGTAAATATTTTCAACAAGTTACCAAGATTTCCCTAACTCATTGCATTAAATCTCCCAACTTTGCTTCCTTTTCTTCTAAAGAGCTTACAAACCTGACCACATAATTAGTTACTCTCGCTTGCAAACTTTATACAATTGTGAAGTATGCAATGGATGATGGGCATACCAGTCTTTCTGACTTTGGTAATTTGTAGAAATTTTTCTTTTTCCCATTTATTGCAGGGACTCATTAATCTAGCTATTTCTATGTTTAGACTAAACTCAAATTCCTGCTTGGCAGATAGTGAGACATGGCTGGCACATGTATGCAGACTAATTTGGTATACATTATTTTGCTGCAGTTTCAGGAAGACAGAATTTTGTTTGGAGTATATTTTGATAACTCTGATCTTTCTACAAGTGAGCAAGATTAATTTTCAGAGATTTCAAGTGATCAAATTAAATATTTCTGGTTTCTTGTGGCAAAATTGAGACTAAGAACCTCAAACTCTTTATTCAGTACAGTTCAATAAATATTTATTGAATGCTATTTTTCTACCAGAGAGAGAAAGCCTTTTTCTTTGATTTTAGAGTTTGGAAACAGGTATGTACATAAATAATTATAATACCTAGAAGTATACACAAAGATTGAAGAGAGTACAAAAATGAAAGTGATTATTAACTCTCTTTCATGGGGTAGGGAGAGAGATAAGGAAATGCTTCGTGGAGGAGAGCTTGAAAAAATGGACAAGAGTTTGCTAAGCAGATAAAGCATGGGTAGGAAGTGTGGAGGAGGGGGTATTTTGAGACAGAAGGAACAGTGGGTGCAAAGGCTGGGAGATGGAAAAAGAGAGACACATATCTAGCAGGATATGGAGCCAAGAAAGGGGGAGACTTGAATCCTGTTGGTATGCTAAATAGTAAGAGCCAGTGAGAAAGAGGGGAAAGATAATGGCAATAAACGGATGCTCAGGGGAGGAAAAATTCCTGTAGAGGCAGAGGAAATGAGAGTCAAGGCTCAGCTGTAAACATTAACCTTGGATAGGAGAATGGATACCTCTACCACTGAAACAGGTGAGAGGGAGGAAGTGATTTTACAAATGGAATTAGGTTTGTTAGCTTCCAAGCAGCTAGTTGAGGGTTGTATTAGAAGAATGCATTTTTTTTTTTTTTTGTCTGGAGAACTTCAAGAGGTTTGAGAAGCCCACTGAAGTCTAAGCAGGGGCAGGAGGCAGATGGTGACCAGGGGTGGTGTGAAGTGGCACTGGAAAATCTAGATTTTGAAGGGCTTTATTTGCCATGCTAAGGACTTAGGATTGTACCCTGGAGGTGATGGAGGGTCATTGAAGGATTTTAAGCCATTTAGTGTCTCAGTCAGTTTCTGCTATATTCTGATTGTGGTTCAAGTTTGAGTTGGGGGTGATGTGGTGATGGTGGTGGGAGCAGAAGCATAGAAATAAGAAAACTGTTGTATGAAATGCAGGTGAGAGCTGTCTCCCACCCTGTAATCTACCCTTATTCCTCTAAATACAACCTCACAGCACCTGTCCTCTCAATCTCACCCATTTTCTGCTATGAGCTTCAATTTGTTTTTCTCTCTGCCATTATGTTAGCAACTATTCTGATTTTTCTTTTTCTTTTTTTTTTTTTTTGAGACAGAGTCTCGCTCTGTTGCCTGGGCTAGAGTGAGTGCTGTGGCATCAACCTAGCTCACAGCAACCTCAAGCTCCTGGGCTCAAGCGATCCTACTGCCTCAGCCTCCCGAGTAGCTGGGACTACAGGCATGTGCCACCATGCCTGGCTAATTTTTTCTATATATTTTTAGTTGTCCAGCTAATTTATTTCTATTTTTAGTAGATACAGGGTCTCACTTTTGCTCAGGCTGGTCTCGAACTCCTGAGCTCAAAGCAATCCTCCCGCCTTGGCCTCCCAGAGTGCTAGGATTATAGGTGTGAGCCACCCCGCCCGGCCCCTATTCTGATTTTTTAATCTCTCTGTTCTAATCACTCTCTCCACCCAGCCTTTTTGCAAACCTCATATCTTAGTAGATGGCCCTATGGCATGTTTCATGGAGAAGTCAAGGTCATTCAGTGAGCCTGACCTCAATTTTCCCCCTGAAGCTAACAAACCTCATTCCACATGTACAATCACTTCTTCTCTCTCACCTGTTTCAGTGGAAAGGTCATCCTCCTCCTATCCAAGGCTGATTCTTCCATCTTAGCTTTGAATCTGATTTCCACTGCCTCCACAGGACTTTTTCTCCACTGAGCATCCCTTTATTTCCAGTATCTTTCCCTTCTCTTTTTCTACTGGCTCTTTCCCTTCAGTATAACAGGATTCAAGTCTCCCCCTTTCTTGGCTCCATATCCTGCTAGATATATGTCTCTCTTTCCATTTATTTCCAATTTCATGAAATGGTACTGATCCTTTGTATACCAGGACTTTCTCAATTGGGGTATTGTTGACATTTAGGGCCACATAATTCTTTATTGTGTGTGTGTTGGGGGGTATTCTGTGTCTTGTAGGATGTTCAGCAGCATCTATAGTCTTTACCCACTAGATACAAGTAGCATTTCACCAGTCCAAAAATATCTCCAGATTTTGTCAACCCCTGGGTGTCAAAATCACTAGTAGTTGAGAACCTTTGTTATTATAAACGATATAAGGCAGTTATTGAAAATGCTCATGTTTACAGATCTCCTTATTACCAAAGTAATGGACATTTCATATCCTTGATCACCCACTTCACTGTTGAAACTCTTTTCCCCTTTAGCTTGCTACTTGTATTTCTTGTTTTGTTTCTTTTTTTCTTCTGGAACTTCTTTTTATTCTTCAACTCTTAAAATTTTAAACTTCTCCAGGTGTCTCCTCTCACTTATACTCTGGGTTACCTCAACAAAATTATTACAGCAGCTATCATAAAGAGGTCAATAAGTCCAAATCTCTATCTTTATCCCAGATTGCTTTCCTGAGCTCTAGATCCATATATCCAACAGCTAAACACAACAGCTTACTGGAATCTCCACTTTGGATAAATGATAGACACCTCAAACTGCTCTGGAAAACACAAGTGCCTTCTATTAATTTGGATGACTGGTGCTATTTACTGAGGCAGAAAAGATTAAGATGGATGGGGTACAAATATAATTTATTTATTTATTTTGGACATGATATGTTAGAGATGTCTATGTCCAATGGAAATATAATGCAAGCTACAAATATAATTTTAATTTTTAGTAGCCATATTAAGGTAAAAAGAAACAGGGGAAATTAATTTTAAAAATATATTTTATTTAACCCAAGGCTTTCTCAACTGTATTATTAACATTTTGGACCAAAGAAATTTTTGCTGTGGAGTGCTATCCTGTGCATATAGGATGTTTAGCATCATCTCTGGCCTCTATGCTCTGGATGCCAGTAGCCAGACCCCTCCTCCCTGAGTTGTGACAACCAACAATGTATCCGGATGTTGCTAAATCATCCTGCTTGAAAACCACTGATTTAACCCAATAAGCCCAAAATATTATTTCAACATATAATCAATATTAAAAGGTATTGAATTTTTTTTACAATCTTTCTTTTTCTGTATTGTAACTTTGTTTTTTTTTCTTTTATTTTTTATTTTTAAATTTAAAAAAATTTTTCTTACGTACATTGCCCTTGCCCCCCTCCCCCCTGTATTGTAACTTTGGATGTGTATTTTTCACTTATAACACTTCTCAATTTGTACTAGCTACATTTTAAGTGCTCAGCAGCCACATGTAGTTAGTATTTACCTCACTGAAGAGCACAGGACAAGAGCTTTAGAAAAAAGATTGGAACTGGAAATATAGGTTTGTGAAGTCATAATAACAATTAAAACCATGGAAGTAGGTAAGATAGTCCAGGCAAAATTCTATACTTAAAATGACAAAATAGGAAGAAAATCCTAGTCCAATGCTCTTTCAGTCCCACACAATCTGCTACCCTTAATTGTTTATTAAGCAATTTTAAGATATTTTCTTCACTGAACAACATGGAGAACAAGAGTGAACAAAAAGAATATTGAGAAAGATGAGTTGATGGCAAAGGGAGGGATTAATGTTTATTGAACAGTTATTTGCTAAGTAATGTTCAGAGCATTATATAAACTGTCTCATTTAATCTCACAAGTACCTGTTGAGGCAAAGAATATTATCCCAATTTATAAAGGAGGAAACTGAGATTTATAAGGGTCTAATAAATCAGACAGCTGTTAAGTGGCATTACCGGTTTTTTTTTTTTTTTTTTTTTTTGATACAGATTCTCACTGTGTTGCCTGGACTAGAGTGCCGAGGCGTCAGCCTAGCTCACAGCAACCTCAAACTCCTGGGCTCAAGGGATCCTTCTGCCTCAGCCTCCCGAGTAGCTGGGACTACAGGCATGCGCCACCATGCCCGGCTCATTTTCTCTATATATTTTAGTTGGCCAATTAATTTGTTTTTATTTTTAGTAGAGACGGGGTCTC
>CAUYRT010040176.1:0-86400 GCA_963574885.1 Lepilemur ruficaudatus
GCATGCCTGTAGTCCCAGCTACTGGGGAGGCTGAGGCAGGAGGATTGCTTGAGCCCAGGAGTTTGAGGTTGCTGTGAGCTAGGCTGATGCCACGGCACTCTAGCCCGGGCAACAGAGTGAGACCCTGTCTCAAAAAAAAAAAAAAATTACAATTAAGTAAATTATATTAAAAACAATAGTAATAAATATTCAAAACTCATCACATCCTAATTATTTTACTACATTTACCTATAATCTGTGCTTTTGAGATTATTTTCCTCTATCGGATCTGTAAAGTGGGGATGCTTTGTAATGGTGAGCTACAGCGCATCTCTTCCCGACTCCACGCTCACTGACGTTGCCGTGGGAGCTTATAACTGCCTGTGGTGGGGGTATTTACACCACAAAAATTGGCAAATGCTACAAACCAGGGCTTGGTTTATTTTGTAGATCTAAGAAAATAATAGGGAAAAATGTTAATAATGCAGATTAAATTTAAAAGTGCGTCATGCCGTTGCTGTTACATGGTGAAGAGCACACAAAATTGAAAAACTATTTTTTCAGTATTCAAAAAGGTGCCTACATCCTCAACAAACCAGTAAAGTTCTGACATGTCTTCATTGCTTCACTTTGTCTTGCATGTTAATGGTCGTGCCAGAACCACAGTCAGCTGCTAGATTGGGATTGGCACGGCAGTGGATGAAGCCCAGAGAATGGAATGATAAAAAAGGTGACGAAGTCTCTCTGCCAGGAAGGGGAGGTGGGCACAGCCTTAACCTCTGTCAACACCTTCAGGCACCTAACTGCTCTGGGAGGTGGAGAACTGAACTCCCTACTCATATTTGGAGCCGGCTGGGCCCTAATCCGGGAAGAGTTGTTGACAGTGTAGAAAGAAGGTGGGAAAGTGAGCTGGTCTCTCCCAGGGGAATTGGGGAAACTGGAGTGCTGGACTCCAGGGTTCACACCAGGTGGGTACACAGAAGGACAGGGTGAAGTGGCCAAGGCTGGCCGAGCCGGGGTGGTGCAAATGAAGCCTGTTTTGCGAGTCTGCCGGCCTAAGTCCTGGGTGATGTGGGCAGAGAGGAAAAGTACCAGGTTCACTTATCACTTATTCATATGCTGAATTCCTTACTTTTAGTGGATTTTGCATTCCAGGTGAGGGATGCCCTGTAGTGTCACGTGGAAAGGCCCGGGCAGAGTAACAGAGAGTGGGGCAGGGCCACCGCTGCTTGGGAGGCAAGAACAGGGGTTCTCGCCAGCCCTGCCTCTCCCCTCTTTTTCTTGGGAGATGGGCTTGCAGGCTTCTTCAAAGAAAGCCCTTTCTAGTTCATGTGTTGAGTGTTTCTGAAAAAGGAGATCCTGCTCTACGTGAGTTAAGGAGTGAACCACTCTGGCAGGGGAAACACTGCAGGGGGCCCTCTCTACGCTCTACGCGGGAGCCCAGTGTGTACACACCCGGCGAAAAGCACACTCCACGTGAAGTCAGACGACCAAGCGTGTCATGCCAACCTCACCACTTGGTGGTGACTTTGAGCAATTGCATTCTTCTACCTGAGCCTCAGTTTCCCCATCTATAACATACCAGGGGTGAATTAAACGATCTCTACTGACACTTCCGGTGCCAGCGGTCTGCAAGTCCCTGCAAATCTCCCCATGGCTCATACCTCGCTTTGGTATAAGCCAAGGTGCTGAGCTGCTATGTTGAGCACCTTGTCCTCGAGGAAGTTAACAGTTCAGGGAAGAATATGGGGAGAAAGGGTGGCGACAGAGCTAACGGGATGGAGGTGCGTTGAGAAGGGGCGTGAGGAAAGTCCAGCTAGGCTGACACCTGGCCAGCGGAGCTCCAGCTCTCTGTTAGGTGACAGGGCCACCCAGACACCACCCCGCCCCAGGCCCCCTTACCCTGCAGCATCGCTGACGTGGTGTAGTAGTTGAACGGCACGTTTTTCACCAGGTATTCTTCGGGGCCAAGGCTGGCCAGCTTAGCCGCCACCAGGACTGACTTGCCCGTGCCTGCGGTGCCCACCAGCATGACGGGCCGCCGCCGCTGCAGCAGCCGCTCCAGGAAGTAGCACACTCGGATGGTCTCGCTCGTGTGCACCAAACAAGCCTGGAGCAGGAGCATGTGGGTGTGCCAGGGGTGGGCTCCAGGGAGAAGCAGATACACCACAAGATGCTCTGGAGCATTTCAGAAGAGGGGTGCTCCCAAACAAGTGTAGGTCAGGGGCAGCTTCCTAACCTCCATGGTAGGACCACCCTAACAACTCACTCTTGGGGCTTCCCACGGCTGGGCAGGGAGCCTCCCCACCCACCTCCCCCACTCTCGTCTCTGTCCCTCCGATGTCTCTAATGTATCTTAAAATCTTCTGCCCCAGCCATCTCCTCCTTTCTGCCCCTAGGATGCCAGTTGGGCCTGGTATTTAAGTGTCCTAGCCTTTACGGCAGCCTAGGTCTTCATCACACCTGTGGTTTCCTCTACAAAGGTGTGCAGCTGGGGGGTGACTAGTTCCTAGCAAGACCAAACACTTGGTCATGGATACAAGGTTACTGCTAAAGCCACCGTAGATCCTTCAGGACAACTGCACCTCCTTGGCCGCTCAGCCACTCACCTGCAAGGGCATCTCAGGGTCAAATTCAAACTGGGGGGTGAGCTTGGACCAAGGCTCGAACTTCTTTGTCTCTGGGTCTATGTAATAGTCAAAGACGGTCCCCTGGGAAGGAAACTTGACTGTCTTGAACTCGGCCAGCCACCATTTGCTGAACTCCGCCCGGTAGTCCACAAGCTGCAGAAACAAAGTCGGTCAGGGGACCAGGTCCTCCAGAACTCAGACAGAAGTCAGGACAGAGACACAAAGTGCTCCTGCCTCTGCAGGCCTGCTGGATGGACCAGCTCCCCCAAGGATCAGCCCTGGCAAGGCCCACTGTGTGGGGCCGCTCTGGAGCATGTGCAGGTGCCCTGGCTCGGCCACACGGCTGAGCCATCCTGGCATCGGCACATCTTACGGCCACTGAAGGGCGGAGAGGGCCGAGGGGGGAGGGCATGAGAACATGGAGGATAGTGGGACCCACGGCCACAGGATGGGCAAGTGTGGCCCAGGAACTCCTGGGGAGACAGACCCACCACCCCATCTTCCTAGATGCCTGGGACTCTGAGCCCCTTCTGCCCCTTCTGGCAGTCTGGGATGGATGGAGTAGAATGGCGACTGTTGACACGGGGTGGGGGGCACAGCATGGTTGAGTGAGAATGGTCTTAGCAGGGGAATCAGGTATGTGACCACAAGCAAATCTCTTCTCTCTGTGCCTCGGTTTCCTCATCTATAAAGCAAGCATCCTAGAAAAGATTTCCAAATTTCTTCCAAGAGCTAAAATTCTAAAATCTAGGAGTAGCAGGAGAGAAAAAGCTACGCTGATCTTTCTGAAGAAGGAATAGGTAGAGGTATGTATTTTACAAGCAAACATATTGTACTCTGAGCCCTTTAAGGATAGGGCTGTGCACACAGTGTACTCAGACTATTAATATATTATTGTGTCCAAGTCAACACACACACACACACACACACACACACAAAACATACCTATTGCTAACAGCAACCCTCTGGAAGAGCAAACACATAGAACTAAGAAAAATCCTAAAAATAAAAGCGGCCCAGACTGGGCATTTTAGGAAATGTTTGTGGAAGGCAGGGACAAAGTTGGAGTTCAAAGACTGGAAGGACCAGGAGCTGGGCACCTGGTGACAAATCTGAACTCTGAAGAAAGGCCGCTTCTCGTTTTGCTGTCGATTAAGTAAGTAGGATTGAAATCCTTTGCTTTAAAATGAGAACAGAAATAGGCCCTAAGATAAGGACAGATTTGTTTGCCATTTTCATTCTGATTTGAATTTAAATCAAAGGAACATTGTACCTTCCTAATATTGCTCTCCCCAATCAGAAGCCTCAGGGAAGCCCCCATTTTTTAACTCATGGGTAAAATTCTTGAAGACCTTTTACTTTCTATGAAAACACGATATTATTATAGATTTCTATGGAAACCCTGAGATGAGGGCCACATCTGGAAAGAACACAGTATGGACCTTTATTCCTCACCCGCGATTCCACCTTTGAGCTACCTGGTCAATTTTTCAACCCAGCCGTTGGCAGGGCAACATAGTCATGCTCCTCTGTAATCTGGGGCTTGGCCTCACTTCCCACTCTACTTGGACACTGCAGAGACGAGGCCAGGTCCACTAGGCCAATCCAAGGGTCCTTTCCCCATTCAGCTCTGTGGGCATCTCTTCAGCATGGACCGTAATGAACAGGCTCCTCCTGAAATTCACATTTCCTTTTGGATTCTGACCGTTCCCTGTTCCTCCTCTGCTTTCAACCGGATGACACTAGGACTTTACCGTCATACTGTAGTAGAGTTGGGGACCCAATTTCACTGCGTTTGATCTTCACAATGCTCTAAATTACCCTGGCTCATTAAAATGATCCCTATTTTATATACGAAAAGACAGAACTGGGAGTTGAACCCAGGTTTTCAGTCTCCCATCTGGTGTTCTCTCTGCCTCATGTTTCTGAGAGATCATTTTCTGTGAAGGCTGCAAAGTATACAGCCAGGACCATTTAAAAAAAAAAAAATCAGAACTTCTACTCAGGTATAGTCTCTGTTTTGTATTTCTGTTTTGCTTTAATGACAGCTTTTTTAATGTAAGCACCCTTGGTGTTCCTGATGCGAATATTGGCCAAATTCCTACTTTCCAATTTACTGCACTATTTTTGGTGTTTAGTTTTAATGCGGGCTGTGTAGGGGTCTTGGGCGTTCCCCGCTGCTAAAAGCTTTCTCCCTTGTCCTCTCCCTGTGTGCCGGCACGGCTGCCTGTAGCTCCGAGTGCTCCAGAGCCCGGGATACCTGGAGGGATGCTTTCTCCAGGGCTTTTAAAAAGAGTTGAGTGGATTTAAATTTTTCTATACAGAAATAGAAATTGACCAAGTATCTCCATCCTGAAACCCCACGGCCTGCTCCGCACCAATATGGGAGAGGAGCCCAGCGGTGGCCGTCTGACATTTCACCAGCTGAAAGGTCAGAGACTGCATTTGATGGAAAGCAATAACCTCCGCATTCGGGGTCTCTGAGCATTCCAGCCAGGTCGCCCCCGTCCCACTGAACTCTTCGCACCCTTGCCTCAAGGGGGAAATGTAAAGCTGTCAAAGCAGCAAGCTGCGGAGACGCTCCCAGGACTGCAGAACAGACAGCACAACATTCTCAGCTGTCAAACTCCTGGCCCAAGCATCCCCTGCCCTCGGACATTTCCCTTCTGCCCCCAGGGCATCTGGCTCTGGGGAGGGGATGGAGAAAGGCACCCTTCCTGGAAGCCTATGAGAGCTGCTTTCTGAATTTGGACCACCAAAGAACACGTTAGGGAGTGATGGAAGGTAGAATGGATGTTACGGTGAAAATAAAAAAGAAACTAATTGCTAATTTTTTTGTCCCAGCTCACTTCCATTTTGGATTCCTAGAACGTGGCTTTGCCTTGGGAGGCTGAAAGTTTTTACTTTTCTTTGAAAGAGGCTCACAATCAACCCTGGCCAGAAAGAGTAAATCGTAACTCTATAACAGTTGCAGTTTAATCTGATCCCCCCGTTGTGAGAGAGGCACCAGATTCTAGCTATAAAACTGAATATTTATGCTAGCAGAATATTAATAATAAGCACATATGGGTTGTTCTAAGTGCTTTGCGCGTATTCATGCTGAGTAATTAGAACAGTGTGCGTTCACTTAATCCTAGGAACTGGGACCACCATCGTCATCCTCTGCACACGTGGAGAAAATAAGGTAGAGAGAGGTTAACATCCAAAGTCCCCCAGATATCAGTGGCAGGGTTACAGTTCAAATCCACAATCCATGTTCTGTTTAATTTTTATTTTGCTTTTCTTCAGTTTCTTAAAAACAGCTTTATTGTGGCATGACTGGTATACAAAAAGCTATGTATATTGAATGTATACAACTTGACGAATTTGAAGATAAGTATACATCTGTAAAACCATCACACAAAACCATCACGTTTTCTATGCATAAAACCTATCACCTTCAAAGTTCAAACCATCACTGCCCTTTTATTTATTATTGCTATTATTATTGTTGTTGTTTTGTGGTAAGAACACTTAACATAAAATCTCCCCTCTTAGCACATTTCTTTAGAGGAGAAGGAAATCTTACCATTTGCAACAATATGATGACACTGGAGGGCATTAGGCTAAGTGAAATAAGCCAGGCACAGAAGGACAAACGCCACATGATAGATACCACTTACATGATGAATCCAAAATAGTCAAATTCATAGAAGAGAGAGGAATCATAGCTGCCAGGGGTTGGGGGAGGGGAAACAGGAGTTATCAAATGGTACAAAGGTGTGGCTATGCAAGATGAATAAGTCCAAGGTGAATAAATCTTCTCTCTAGCATAGTACTTATAGTTAACAATACTTGATTGGATACTTAAAAATTTGTTAACAGAATCCACATTCTTAACCTCTATATGATAACGCCTGATAGCTAGAGTTACTTGTAAGACACTGGTTTGCACAATATTGAGTATGCTGTTTCTAGATAAAAATATCTTTTATTTGGAGGAAAGTAAGTAAAGAAAAAGGCTGGGGATACAGGAAGGGTAAAGGGATAAAGTACTACGATATTACAAGTCAACATCCCTACCCCCAAACAACATGAAGCCATGAGATAAATTCTACTTTGGTTTCCTACTCCCTAGATGCCAGTTAACGTTTGGTCCAACCTTCTCTGGACATCTCTGTGTTTCAGGGGTATGGAGAAATTATGGCTAACTCTGGCCTGGTATGTAGTGGTATATCCTTGTTCTTGAAGATTTTTAGAAGGCTAAAGGGATTCCTTCCCCTCAAGCTTCTACTGCATAGCATCCCTCCACCTCTCTCTATAAAACACACCTCATCTGGCAAAGTCGTGCACATAGACCAGGGTTGCTCAAACTCAGACACTATACAGCTCTCCAAGAAATCAGAGGTATGTTCACCAACTCCAAAAGCAACAGCGCCAAACACACCACAGCCTCATCTGTCTCACCCCGTGCAGCCCTTCGAGGGGGTCTAATGTCTGTAGCAGAGTAATAGGTAGATAACTAAATAGTTTTCTGTTCTCAAGTTAGCTCTGACAGCTAGCTGTCCTGTCTTCCAAATCTTTGCTGGAGGATCAGTTTTATTGCTGCAGAATTCAACGTGGGTGCAGAACTCAGCACGTCTCCTTACCTGATCTTGGACCATTGCTCCGCCGAGAGCCCAGATGGCAGCAAACACGAAATAAAGCTCGTAGATTTCCCTGGGGCAGTCCACAGGGATGTCCTCCTTAGTCAGGAGACACTCCAAGAGGTGACATACCATCTGAACCATGCTCTGCTCTGGGATTGGGATTATCTTCTTAAATCTGGGAAGAGAGACCGGGATGTGCCCTGAAACACCGTTCAGATCCCATTCTAGATGCAATGTTGGAAGTCACTCGGTTTCAGGGAACTCGTGACTTATTGAGTTCTTTGGGATTACGGAGACCACAGTGCTACTTAAGCCTTTGCTCTCATCAGCTATTCGTGGGCCGGCTTCCTTTGTCGGGGAGTAAGGGCCTGAGCCCTCCTGAGAGGTCCCTTTCCTCATCCCCTGTCCTCTGACACATTCCCCTGCCCTCCCTTCCCTTTACATCCCTGGGAAATGTAGGCGGCTGCAGCAAAACAAGTAAATACCTCACTTTTTCACTCTTCACAATTTCTTCAATTGTCAAAAGGCACCTAAAAAGGCAACTTGGGTGCGACTCTGAGGTTTTACTTCACCCCAGAGGTTTTCCTCCAACTTCAACACACTGAAAACATGTTTTCAGGGGCCAGAGTCTTATCCGGGGAGTTGTGTGGACCAGGACAGATGGCTATTTTACGCAGTCATGATTAACTGAACAGAGTTCCTCATCTGAAAACACACCTCCGGGACTCTGCCCTGGCCTGGCATTTGTACTTTTCCTTTTGGCTTAAGAGGAAAGGTCTTAGCTGAAAGGCAGATATCAAGAGATGCACGAAAGACATCCTGTGCCCAGGGAGCAGGAGTGTGTGCACGTGCACGCACTCACACGCACTCACGCACTCACACACACACACACTCTCACACACACACACACACACACACAGTCTGTCCCTGGGTACCCTCATCATACCACATGCATACGCAGTGTACACCACCGACCCACACACTCAATCCGTAGTGTCACCTCCCAGGGCTGATGTGCTCCCAGGCTGCATGGAGGCAGAGTCACTGTCACAAGACGTGCAGCCCCGTCAGCGCTCACCTTCCTGGCCGTTTACCAGCATTGGGCCTTGGAGTTGCATGGCATGCCATTCCCTCCAGTGTTTTGCATTTTCTGGGGCCAGAAAACATGTTTCTGCTTGTTTTTAATCTAGTTGCAGTCTCTACAACTACACGGAGGCATGGTCTAATAGCCCAGGTATTATTTCCTCGAGTAATGAGAAGACGGACTCCTGGATGGGTGTCTTTGTTTGTCTGGCGCATGCACATTTGTAACAGAGTGATATTAATAAAATGTCTCTATCTCAGGCTCGGTGCTGGATGAGGCACCAAGACAACACGTGCCAACAGCCCTTAGGTTCCAAAAAGAGATTCCAGACAACCTAGGTGGGACTTGCAAAAGGTTTTGTGACCCGGCCCCCCACCCTCTCAAAGTTGTAGAGGATCCAAGTGGGATCTTGAAGCTGAAGGGGCTGGAAATTAGCTTTCAGGATACTGGAGAGAGCACTGGGTGTACATGGGTGCCCCCTCGCATGGGGAAGGCAGCTGCTCTCCCCTACCAGCTGGAGAAAGGGGCTCCAATAGGACCACTCCGAGCCAGTGCTGGACCCACGCCTGGAAAACGCTAAGGAGACTCTCCGATCTCACAGTGGGGCGTAGAGAGGTGCCTTGCTGGGGTGCCTTGTGCTCTCGTTTGTCAAAGCAAAGGAGGGGCAGGTCTCCCCTGGAATGCAGGTGTGGGCTGTGGGCCTGAGGGGCTGTCCCAGTGCTGGCTCAGGGGCCGCCTGGTTGGGTGGGGGGAGGCGGACAGGGCTTGTGTGAGGAGCCGTCCATGACCCACTAAAGACAGTCAGTGCTTTCGTCAAGGAATGGCAGACGGGAGATCTCCAGTGACAGGGAGGGGTCCAGGGAGCTCCCCAAGCTCCCACAGAGCTGGAGTCAGATTTCAAGATCCGCCACAGTCAGGGTAACGAGGCCACGCAGGTTCCAGTGAGGAAAAGGCCTCTCTCTCCTGCCCCTTCCTCTCTTCTCTCTGAAGCCCTCCAAGCCTGAGTGGTCAGAAGCCACAGGCAGGGAGTAGAGTAAGGAGAGCAAGGAGAGAAGTGGAGACGCGCCCCTTCCCCACTGCGGGCCTGAGCTTCGCGGTGGGGCAGAAGCCTCCAGGGCACCTGGAGTTTGCTTCTTTAAATTTTCCCTGCACTGACACACGTGAGTGTGTGTGTGACTAGAGGTGATCAGATGCCTTTTTTTATCACCAAAGAGTGACCAGAAAGTCGTGGACATTGACCTAGACCTCATTCAGATGGTTTTGAAGGAACAGCGGGGAAATAAAGTTGCTTTCTTATCACCCCTTATGGGGCCTGCTTGTTCAACAAAAAAATTAATACTTGTTGATGTCGCATGGCCCTGTAGTAACAGGGCCACAGAAAGCTGGCGTTACGACGCCGTGACCGTATAAAACAGAAGTCAGGCTGGGGGTAAGTGCCTCCATCGCCAACCAGCTGCGATGCCAGAGCAGCACCGGAGCCTCCGCGCCCCACCTGCGGGAGGTCAGCCCTCAGCAGGGTGCGGGAGGGAAGTGAAACAGCGCCCAGAGTGGCATCCACAAGTGACAGCTGTTGCTGCTACTGCCCGCGATAACCCTGGTGTTCAGAGAGGGGTGGAGAGCCGTCTCTGCCAGACTCTGCGTGGTCAGAATCCTCACGGCTTGTGTCGGAGGCTTGCGCCCGCACCGGCGCCTGCGCCCTCACACGAGTACGCCGGCGTTTGGTGCCTCTGGTTCCAAATGCCCGGAGTGGGAGACGGCCTGGCTTTCAGTCAAAGGATGTGTCGGACAAGCGTCTCAGGAAAAACTAGAGCACAGGGAGAGACTGTTTTCCTAAAGCCTCACCCTGCCCTGGCGTTTTAGTCTTTGCTGCCCTGGTGCGTTTGTGTCACCAGCCACTGTGTCCACGCCCAGGCTTTGTCGGCTAACTGGGCCACTTAATCCCATTCGACCCCAAGGCCCCAGAGCCCAGGGGCCAGCAGGGCCTGAAAGCTTTTCAGAGGCTTATGACAATGTTGATGTTTGGAAAAATAATTATTGATCCTGAAATATAAAAGCTATGAAATCAAAATTAATAAATGTTTCATTAAATATCTAAAACATGCCACTATGTAAACGATTTAACTGCAACTTGATTTTTAGTCATACACAATTCACTTTTAAAATGAGGGTGGATTTCCTAGAGTGGGGTGGGCCACGTGGAGTCGGCATGCATGGGGCGTCCCTGCGCCGTGTCTGCCCACGGTCTGCGGGGCGCCCTTCCCCTCGGCCCCCACCACTGTGAGCGACTGGGGGCTCAGTCGTATCCCATGCTCGACAGGGCAACAGAGAAAGAGCCAGGGATCAACGTGAGTGATGGGCTTTAATTTCTGGGAAACATAATCCTGACCCTAACTGTGGAATCTTCCAGAACTATGGAGCTCTGAGTCATGTCGCCCTCACAGCACCAGCTCTCATGCCCTTCTTGGCTGCACGATGGGGGTGGGTGCCAGATTTGTGGAATGATGCATCAAATGGCGAAAACAGAGAGTGTAAAACAAAAGCAGGCTCCAAGCACGGCAAGCTGTACCAACACATACAGCATTCTCGCCCAATAAGTATTCTCGGTTAAGAGTGATTGATCTCTCGTTTAAGTGACAGATGGTCAGGACTTGTTGCTTTTGCTTTTACAAATCCATAGGAGGAAAAGTGAACTCACAATGGCCAGCATGGCAGGACTGGTCAAACAGTGCATTATACCCAATGCCTTGGGTTACCTGGGCCACGAGCACACACAGCCAGGAACAGGGAGTGTGCTCCACGTGTCACCAACAAGTGTCATCTTCACCCCAGGCCTGTTGATCTGGCCTGTGGCTCATTTGCAGAAGGGCCAGCTGCTTGCCCTGCACACTGGAGGATCTGAGCCTCCAGACTGTTATCTGATCTTACAGCCGACAGCCTCCTCCTGATACACCCACGTGGCACCCACGAAAGGCACTTTAAATCTTCCTCCTCTTCGCTCACCTCCCTTCTTGCCTGAACTGACAGTAAGCATCCCACGGCCATCCCAGTGTGTGTCCCACTCTGCCATCTGCCGTGCCTGGAGGGGATGCCCTGGGAACATCTGCCTTCGGGGACAGGACAGAACATCAGCAGGACACCAGGCGTGAGCCAATGGGCTCTCCATTGCTGCTTTATCTCGCTGCCTTCCTTGTTTCTTGGCCTACCTGGTTCTGAGTGTGTCTAAGCAGGTTGGAAGGTACTTGTCAAACAGAATGGTCAGGTTGGCTCTCTCCATCTGGAGTTCTCTCCTGTCAATCCAGCTGCTCACTGGAGGGTTCCACCCCAGGTCTGCCGGGTTAATGTATAGGATCCCTGTGGGCACGGAGAAGACTTTCAGTGAATATTCCGTACATATCAGCACCTTTGTCACCCCAGGGAGTCATTTTCTCTGGAAAATATACAGAAGATTGGACTTAAAAGAAACAGAGATCTGGTCCAGGTCTGAGGGGCCAATGAACGTGTCATTGAGGACCAACTCCAACTGACTGAGGATGGGTGGATGGAGAGAGCAGTGTTGAGAGGATCCTAAGGCCAGGTCGAAGCTCAGGAGGAAAGCAGGCTGTGATTGGTCAGCAACACTTGTTGTGGGAGTGTGGGAGTGTGCAGTGGGGACCCTCCAAAAGATACCTCCACGTCCTACATATGGCCCCTGCCAAAGTGATCATATTTGGAAAAGGGGCCTTTGCAGTGTAGTTAAGGATCTTGAGATGAGGTTATCCTGGATGATCTGGGTGGGACATTTACAAAGGTCCTTCTAAGAGACAGAAGGAGAGAGACGCATGCAGAGGTGAAGGCCATGGGAAGAAGGCAGGCGCTGGAGTTGCGGGGCCACAAGCCAAGGAACAGCTAAGCTGGAAGACGCAAGGAAAGATCCCTCCCGGAGCCTGCAAATGGAGCACAGCCTTGCTGAACTTGATTTCATGTGTCTGACTTCCAGAAACGTGGCAGAATAAATTACTGTTTTAAGAGCCACCAAGGTTATGGTAATCTGTTACCCTTGTAAGAATAGCCTTAGGAAATTGATCCAGAGTGGGAGAGACAATGCTCTAGGCCTGCGCTCACCAGCATGAGCACAGGCCCCTGAAAGGCAATCGACATCAGGGCAGGGACCAAACGAGTTCACTTTTTGAATTATTTGTTTTTACTATTTACTTAATTTTATTTTATGATTATTTTTAAAAAATTTTTTAACAGCTTTATTGAAGTATAATTGATATATGAAAAAATGTCCATATTTAGTGTATACTCTTTGATGAGTTTGGGCATATACACACACCTGGGAAACCATCACCATGATCAAGGTAATAAACATATCCGTCACCTCCAAGTGTGTGTGTGTGTGTGTGTGTGTGTGTGTGTGTGTGTGAACAATGCTTAGCATGAGATCTATCCTCTTAACAAATTTTTTTAAGTACACACTACAGTATCGTTTACTACAGGCACTATGTTGTACAGCGGATCTCTAGGACTTATCCATCCTGTGTAATTGAAACTTTGTACCCCACTTGAACCTCATTTCCCCATGCACTCACTCAGTTCCTGGCAACTACCATTTTACTCTCTGCTTCTTAAATTTTATTTTTCTTCCAAACAAGTTCTTTTTATCCCCTAGTCTCTGCTGATACATTTGGTTGGTGGAAAGAGAGAGAAAAGTTAAGGTCTGAAGTTGCTATTTAGCACCAGGAGTTAGTAAGAAACGGTGATGCTTGGTCATCTCCGTGGGCATGGCTTTGAACTGGCCTAATTTGAGACACTCCTGTGCGGAGGACAGTTGTCTGGCTCAGGAGCTATTTCCCTTCCCATCACCACAGCATTTCCGAATTAACAAAACCACAGCCCTGACCTTACAGCGTTTGCTTGCCCTTGTGGGTGTGGATTAGGGCTGAGACCTAGGCCGAGATTTTGGACGATCAGGTTTCTGGCTCCAGTTTGGAGCTTCCTTCTGAGCCAGTAAAACCATGAGTAAGGCTGGAGACACCTGGTTAACCTGGGCTGTACCTGCTCTGGAGACTGTGGCTGGAGTGGCCGTGCGCAGGTGGCTGATCTCAAAGAGGAGCCGCATGGAGGGGTTCAGAGGAATCCTCTCGTTGCTCGCCAAGGTCAGCACCTAGGAGCAGCAGGGAGGGACACGCCAGTGGGGAAGGACTCAGATGCCTTCCCAGGGGTGGGGGGACTGGGCCAACTATTGTCAGTCAGGATTGCGGATGACTATTTTCTTCTTTGTGATTATAAGTATTTTCTAAATTTTCTGCAATAATGCTCTCTCTCTCTTACCGGTACCTCCTCCACCCACCCCTGTGTGTGTGTGTGTCTGTGTGTGCATGTATGTGTTGAATCAGGAAAAAAAGTTATTTAAACAGTTTAAATTGATGTCAATGATTTGAATGAACTAGACCATACTGGAAAAATGAAACTATTAAAAGAAAAGAGCTTCAGTTTCCTATTACTACTGTTTCTTTTAAAGTAGTTCCTCCGGGAGAACATACTTTTATTCCAACGATTCTGTACATGTTGAAGTCATTTGAAAACTTCTAATCCAGAGGTGATTTCTGAGCAAGGTTAGGGGCAGCCACTTTATTGGCATCCAGTTGTTTTTCACTGTTTATAAAAAATAAAATATACTCTCAATGGATAAATATTTGCCACCGTGGAAGATGTTTGATAGGCTCAGCCTATTTCTGACCCTCAGTTTCCTTATTTATAAAAAAGGAAAAGTAAAAAGATTTGAATAGACGATTTAAGATTCCTTCCAACTCTCAATAATAAGTGAGTCTATGTGCAGAAGATTCTGAAGGAAATGACAACAATGCCAAAAAATGGTGTGAGCCACGGCGGTGACATTGAAATAAACAAAAGTTGCTTGTGGGAAGGTATCGGTTCTGAGATGTCCGGTAAAGACGCCAGTGACAGTGCCTGCCTCTGGGCCAGCCATCGCGTGGCATCCCAGTGTGTCCGCCACCCCGGGGAACCAGCTGCATCGGTGATGAGGGATGACGTCGGGATTCCCCAACCTCGGATACCTTGTTATCGTCCATGACGGTGTTCAGAGACTCAATCCACATCGGATCTATGTCTCCGTCCAGTAGAATCCACTTGGGCCCGTCATGAGCGATGTTGGCAAGCTCCCGCATGATGGAAGAGAACAATCCTAAAGGAACCACCAATGCCTTATTTTCCATTTCATTGTCAGTCCTCTTTCTCTTACCACAGCTTTCCCCCTTCAGCTATACCACTCAGAAAAAGCTGTAAAGATGGGACCTTGCTCTGCCAAAAGAACTTGACGGCACCCAAGGTGGGTTTTCTCTGTGCTCCAGCAGAACTTGCTGTAGCACCCCATAGTACTACTAGCTTTTTAAGTGCTGAAGAATCCAGTGAATCATTTCGGCAAATGAATACGACATGATGCAATTACTTTTTTAGGTAAAGTTTTCATCCTTTATAATTGCAGCCCTGGGAAATCTTGTCAAATGTACGCTTTTGGGGGAAGGTTCAATGTGATTCTAATTATCATTACATGAAATTTACATATTAATCTGGGCAGAATTGATTTTTATGATACTAAACCTCCCCAGTGAACAACATCACATCTTTTCATTTATTCAGATATTGTTTTATGTTCGTAATAAATTTTAAATATGTATTTCTTTGGCTGAATGTATTGCAAAATATTTCATAGTTTTTATTACTACTGCGAATGAGATTTTTCTCCCTTGGTATTTCCATATTTATTTGGCTATTGCTAGTCTAGAGAAAAGCTATCAAATCTTGTGTATTTATTTTATGTTCAGTTACCTTTAATAAATTTTCTTTCTAATTCTGGTGATTTTTCAATGTCTCATGAATTTTCTGGGTATAAAGTTGCATAATCAGCAAAACAATAACTTCTTTCCTCTCCTCCAAGTTATACCATGTGTTCCATTTTCTTGTCATACTGCATTTTCTAGAACCCCGATAAGCAACGTAGAATAATAATGTTGATAACAGTCCTCCCTGACTTGTTCCTGATTTTAACGGAAACAGCTTTAGTATATTATTATCCAGAATGATTTTGTTTTCATTTCAGTTTTAGGTACAGAGTATTTATCATATGTTAGGGATTTCCTTCTATTCCTATTTTACTTAGAATTTTCTATTAGGAATGGCTATTGAGTTTTAAGTATCTGCTTATTGACCAAGTGATTTTGCCCTTTAATTTGTCACTGCTTTACGTTAATACTTTAAAAATATAATTGATCTATCCTTACATTCCTGGAATAGATTTTACTTCATCAAAGTAGACTATTCTTTTGAGATATTAAATATTTTATTTAGAATTTCTGCATCTATATTAATAAGGTATAATTTTATAATTATTAATTATAAAATTGGGTTTTTTGTTCTAACATAAAAGGTGATACTAAGATTATTCCAGTTTCATAAAATGATTTCAGAGCTATCTTTTTTTATAATTTTGGAATTATCTGTTTTTTTGTTCTGCTACTATCTTTAAATTTTCATTAGTTTTCTCAAGTCCCCTATTTCTTATTGAGTAAATTTTGTTAATTTATATTTTGCTAGGGAGTCATATATTTCTTTTAGTTTTTCAAATATGTGTCATCTAATTAAATATTCACTTCCAATTTAGTCTTGTCTGCATCCACTGTTATATTTCCTTTCTAATTTCTAATCATATATAATTTTACTCTATTTTCCCCAGTAATCATTCTCACAATGGACTTATTTCATTGGTCTTTACAAAGAACCAATATTTATATTTATTTATCTTTTCTGTAATTTTTTAATGTTTCTTCTGACTAATTTTAGCTTTTACTGTTATTTCACTGTTATTACTTTTACTGTTATTATTTTCTTTTTTCTCATTTTCTTCAGGTTTAGTAACTTCATTTATTTCCAGCCTACCTTTAAAGTAAAGCAAGTTTAAAGTTTTTCCTTATAAGTTTTGGGTGGATCCTATCCTTTTTGTATGAAGTATTCTTTTCATCGCTCCCCAGAGGGTTTGCAATTTAATTTCTTTTTGATACAGGGTTAAGAGAGCATTTCTGATTTGAAAGTAGTAAAGTTATTTTTGGCTATTTTCTTGTTATTTGTTTCTAATTCTGTTGCATTTATTATCAAAGAATATGACCTTTAAATTGATACTTTTGAATTCATTATAGCTTTCTCTGCAGCCGATTAAATTTTTTGGAAATGTTCCATGAACCACACAAGGAAGGAATATTTTCTTTTTATAGGATTCAAAGTTCTATAACTTTGTGTTATACTGCATACGATTATTAATACATTTGGCAATTCCTCTATATCTACATGTACTTATTTTTCTGTGTACTGGAACTATCCAATTTTGAAAAAAGACAATTAAAATAACTCACTATACTTGCATGTTTTCAAGTTCTCCTAAAATGTTTTAAAAGGCTATATTCCATTTACTTTGGACTTATTCAGTGAAAACAGATTTATGATAATTATATCTTCTTTATCAAATTCCCCTAATGTATAAATTTAATAAAATTTTAATTAGAGTTCCAATAGAGTTAAAATTATATTGTTGAGCTTAAATTTAATATGAAAAAAGAAGTGCTTGAGACAAGTCAAGAAAATTGTAAAAGATTCCTGGAGAGGGACTTACCTTATCACATATTAAAATATGTTACAAAATGATTGTAATTGAAGTAAAATGATATCAATATAGGATTAGATAAGTCAGTGGAACAGTATAGAAAGCCCAGAATCAGATCTCAATACACATATGGAATTTAATAAATGACAAGCTGGTGTTTACGTTCAGAAGGAAAGGATGGTTTACTTAATAAATGGTGCTGTTACAATCCATTATCCATCTGGAAGGAAATAAAGTTGATTCTCTACCCTACCTCATACTAAGCCCCAACATAAATTCCAGATGGACAAAAAAATGTTAATGTAAAAAGAATCCTTATTGACCAAATTTATGATACTATATCTGCAGCTGAAAGTTAGAAAGAGTTATAAACTAAATAGGAATCCCAGATGCTAAAAAGATTAGACAGACATCATTTCCATTTTTAAAAAAGTGCATGGCAGAATATGCCATGAAATGTCTGTATACAAAGGATGGGGGGGGCATTAGCAATGCATATAACAGGTAAAAGGTTAATGTCTCTGATATATGAAGAACTCTTACAAACTGATAAAGAAGCCAGGAGAAATAAAATCACAAAGGGACATAATGCTAAGATCAATAAGAAGGACAGATGTCAAGCCTCACGGATAGTGAAATACAAATCAGAGATGCTGTTTGTTCAATCCCCTGGTTCCAGGCCTCTGATTGCAGGTCCTAAATTAGAGAAATCCAGACAGTTTGACCGCGACGTAGTCAGACATTGAAATGTTAGGAAGGAGCTGAGATTTCCTCATTCCAGAAGCCACACAGGTTTTAGAAAGAGGTCTCTATCAGCTCATGGAGGTTTCTCCATTTCCTTTGTGTACTTTTCTACTGAAAGAAAACCCTTAACAACGTCTGTCAGTGATACTTAGTTCTTAGAAGGCGATGCTGAGATCACACCGAGTGAACTTGGGTTCAGGGTCCTCTGAATCAATGTGGAAGGGATGTGGTTCTAGGATTGTTCTTGGGATGGAATAGACATGTATCTTTAGTGTCACCAGGGTCCTGGCATGGGCACGAGGTTCTGTAGCACGTAGCTTTCCCATCACTGCTGGGGCGACGCTGACAGAGGGAGAGGTGCCTCTGTGGGATGCTAGACTGCACCACTTCTTTGGTAACAAGCCCTGGGCTTCCCTACCCCAGGGTGCCTTAAATCCACTGCCAGACAATGTAGCAACTCTACACCATGGCTTATGCTCCAGAATCGGTAACCTACTGAATGCCTGCCCTGCATTAGCCTCTTTAAATGCTCCTCTAAAAGGCAGCTGGGAGATGTCTCTTACCATCCTTCCATTCTCGTGTGGCCGGATTAATGATGCCAAAGAGCTCATCATTTGTGACTGCTTTGGGGTTGAGGTCAGTCCAGACGGGGCGGCGTTTCATGATCTGATAGGTCTTGTGCAAAGACCTCAGCACCTGTGACTTGCCGGTGCCAGCGCCGCCCACCACGAACACGGAATGCCGCACTGCCAGGAGCTCCTCCAGCTGGACCACCTGGGGAGACAGGAAATTCAGCCAGAGGGACCACCCAGTCACTCACCTGCATCCCAACTGCTCTCCTGTGAGCCAGGCTGGTGTCCAAAGTGAGACCTGAAGTCAACAGAGAAAGGGTCATTCACCCCAAGATGTGATGGAGTCTGAAATGCAGGGGTAACAGGATCCATTTGGTCATATAATTATTAGTCATCAAGTAAATGCTAGAGAGTGGAGCAGGTGAGGGAGATGCAGAGGTGACTGTCCTGCCCACCGTGATCTTACAGTCTGATATAAAAGAAAGTCATAATGACAAATCACTGCAATGTAAGATGATAAGTGCTATCTAAAATAGAGATATTTGTGAAGTGCCGTGGAGACAGAGAAGAGGGAACAATTGATTTTGTGCATATAAAAGGAAAAAAGCTTCATAGAGGAGGGAGCATTTGAACAGGGGCTCCAGGGATGAGTAGGAGTTTGCCTAAAAGACGTACAGGGAGACACTCCAGGCAGAGGTAACAGCACAAACAAAGGTTTGCAGAGCGACAGAGCATGATGTGGTTGGCCAGATGGTTTGGTGAGTCAAGAAGTCCTGTGGAGACAAGGGGAGCATTGAAGGTCTCATCACTCTTGGTGTGGCTTGCCTCCAGGCTCGGCTGTCCACGCAGCTGTGGGAGTATGCCTGCTGGAACGGGACTCTGATCACTGCCACTGATCACTCTGTCCCTTCAGTGGTTTTCCATCACTTTGGCCAGGAAGTCCCAAATCCTTAGACTGGCTTACAAAGCCCTTTTGCTGTCTGGCCAAAACCAGCCTCCAATTGTATCGGCCATTCCCCAGCACGTGCAGTCCAGCCGGACGTCTACAGTTCAGGGGTGCTCTTTCCTGTGTGTGTGCCTTGAACATGCTGTGCCTTCTGCTCAGAAGCTACCCTTCCTCCTGCCTTCCACTCTTCAGCCCTGCACACCCCTCAGGAAGCCTTCAGCCTGGGGTAGGTGTCCCGTACATGCAGCCTACACCCCAGCACCTCACAATACTGCAGCAGTTACTCTTCTGTCTCCCTATCCGATGATCAGCACCTTGAAGGCAGGCGGGCTGGGCTTCTTCTCTATCTTCTTTTAGCGTCTCGCAGAGAATCTGGCAGATACTGAGTGTGGACAGGTATTTGTTGAAAATGTGAAGGATGGCTAGAGGCGTGGGATGGGCCCAATCATGAAAGGTCTTGTGTACCACGAGCAAATACATTTGAATTTTATTGCAGATCAGGTTTCTTTGTATTTTGCACTGTAAGATCCTTAGCAGAGGAAAACTAAACCAAAAAGACAACACATCAAAATGTTGACAGGACAGTGGGAGAATGGAAAGTTTTTTCCCATACATTTTATTTATTCTACACCTAAAAATGATAAATAACAACTCTTGTGCTTTTAAAATTTAAGTGAGGCAGGTGTTAAAAATAATTCTAGAGTTGTACAACCAGGGAATTGGAGAGCAGTAGTGCCAAGCTCGATGTGAAGGCAACAGATAAATGGCTGTTTTGGGGCAAGACAATCAGTTTCAATTGTGACACGATAATTTACTGAGATACTAATTTGTGCTTTGTTATCCATAGCATCAGTGTTTTTTTCTCCTCTATCCCAAGGCATTGCTATTCCTATGATTCAGGCCCCAAAACGCCCAGAAAGATTCTCAATCCTGGCTCTTGTTCTCTTTCTTCAATGACTTAGCGCAAGATCTTCCCAGGAAGGAGGAAGGAGGAGGGGGTTCGGAAGGGCTTCCAAGGAGCTGATGTTTAAGCCCAGATGCGAATGGAAAAAAGTCAGCCCTGTGAAGGCCTTTGGGGAAGGCAGCCCTGGTAGAGCAACGGCAGGTGTAAGAGCCTAAAGGTCAGCATCCAGCTTGGAAGGGTGAATGAATAGGAAAAAAACTGAGAGTGCAGCACAAGATGAAATAAAGGCGCATGCAGGGGCCAGAGACGCAGGAATTGGGAGCTGGAATTTCATCCCATTGTAATAGGAAACCATTGGGAAGATTTTAAGCATAAAATGGACCTGATGTCATTGCATTAAAGAGAGAGAGAGGGAGAGAAAAGAGGAGAGGGGGAGGTGGAGAGGGTGGTGGTGCTTTGGCTCCTGAATGGAGACTGGATTATATTCCTAGATTTTTGTTTGTTTCTTTGCATGAACAACTGACTGAAGATAGGCACCATACCCTGATATCCCTTTCTCGATCCATCAACCTTTTTTAAAATTTCTTTTAGAAGCTTTATTGAGATACAATTCATGTATCATAAAATTTACCCTTTTAAACTGCAATGCAATGATTCTTAGCATATTTGCAGAATTGTACAACCATCATTACTATCCAATTTTAGAGGATTTCATCATCCCAAAAGGAAACCCCAGACCCATTCATTAGTAGTCATTTCCCAACCCTATTCCTATCCCAGCCTAGGCAACCCCTGGTCTACTTCCTGCCTCTATGGATTTATCTATTCTGTACATGTCATAGAAATAGAATCATACTGTATGTGGCCTTTTGTGATGGTTTCTTTGACTCGGTGTGGTATTTTCCAAGCTCGGCTATGCTGTAGCATGAATCAGCACTTCCCTTTCTTCCTCCAGCTTCATTAAGGTGTAATTGACAAAGACAAATTGTGTATATCTACAGTGTACAATGTGATGTTTGGATATATGTGTACATTGTTGAAATGATTAAATCAAAGTAATTAACATATGCATCATCTCACACACTTATCATTTTTTTGTGGTGAGAACACGTAAGAGCTATGCTCTTAGTAATTTTAAAGCATACAATACCTTATTATTAATTACAGTCACCGTGCTGTACGGTGGATCTTCAGAACTTATTCGTCTTGTCTAACTGAAATTTTGTACCACCCTCACGGTCACACCCACAATAATGTTTGACCAAATATCTGGGCACCTGTGATTCTGTAAAATTGACACAAAAAATAGCTGTCACAGTCCTCATAACTTAGAAGTTAAATAAAACACATGAGAACTCCCATCTTCTTAGTGTAGCCTTGCTTTGAATACATTTATTCTTCCTCAAAACCTCTTTTCTTGGAGACCAAGGATTTCCTGCTCTAATTTGAATTGATTGCTGTCTAGGCCTGCTAATAGCTGTCATTCAGAATTTCTGTTCTGATTATTGATTTCTTGGACTGCCATGACATTTTTCTTGTTTTTCATTCTAGTTTTGCTCTAGCACGTCCTCAAGTAACGTACTCAAAAATGGCACATAAGAAGTAGAATTTATGAGTCTCTGAAAGTACCTTGAGTGATAATTTCATTGTGTAGAATTCTGGTCTTGAAATGATTTTCTTTCAGAATATTAAAGGAATGGCTTCCTCGTCCTCTAGCATCCAGTGTTGCTGGTGAGAGATTCTGAGGTCATCCTGAACTTCACTCCTTTCCTGGATCACTTGTGCTGCCTCCTCCCTCCATTGCTTAACTAGGAAACTTTTATTCTTTTCTCTTGACCTTTGACTTCCGAAATTCCACCATGATGTGTCATTGCATAAGCCCACTTAAAATCACTCTTTTATGTATCGTCTTCCCAATGTGCACACATGTTTTTCCAGCTCTAGTGAGTTTTCTCTGTTCTTTTTCTAGAATTCTTATTGGTACCATGTTGGATAACCTAGACCGATCCTCCGTGTGTCATCCTGCCTCTCACACTTTCCGTGTGTGCATGTGCACGCATTTTACTCGACACGTACACAATACATATATACTGTCTATAGTTTCCTCCTGGGAGAGTTTCTTGAGTTAATCTTCCAATCCTTTCTCTGAATTTGAGTGTCATCAATGATATAATTTCACAGTTCGAAGAGTTCTTTACAATTTTCCAGTAATTCTTTTTTTGCGATAGCATCTAATTCTTGTTTTATGGACATCATTTTATTTTCTTCAAGGATACTAATTAGAACTTTTGACACGTTCTCTTTCTTATTTTCATGGTGTCAGCTGTGGTGGTGGCATGTGTATGTGTGTGTGTGTGTGTACGTGTCTTTATCTCTCACGTTGTCAGTGTTCTCCAGTATCTGGTAAGCCGCAAGTTTAAATAAAGAGCTGGACCATGTTTCCCAGGAGGCTGGGATGGGCACTCTCCTCTGCTGGTCCTGTGGGTCTCTTTCCAGGGTAGGAGGATTGAGTGGAGGCCCTGCGGACATGGCCAGATCTTGGCCTGTCTTTGTCCTCTCATTTGTGGGTGGGTGAGCATGTAGCTGGCCTTCAGACTGAAGGACCCCAAACAGAAGGGAATGGCTGTTAACTGGGGTACCAATACCCCAAGAGCAGGCCTAGTTTTCCCCAAAGAGATTAATACATTTTCTTGAGGACTTTTCTTTTTTCTTTTTGGCCTCAGGTTGAATGCCTGGCTGTGCAAGTTCTGCCTGCATTACTTGGGATTTGCGGACTAGAAGGAGGTACTCGAAGAAGACTGTGGGGAGCCACCTTGTGAAATTTTAGGGCAACCAGACTTAATGATGCCCTCTCCAGCTAATTTTAGTTCTCTTTCTCATTTCCACCCTCCTAACTACCAACTCTGAGCCCAGAGCTTCTCCAGTGGTCTGCCTGGCAGGATGCTGCCTCCTGGCCCACCCACCCCCCGACCCTTTTCTGAGCGTGTTCTGGCCCCGAAGCCTCTCCACTCTGCCAATCTGTTAACTCACTTTCACCCTCTTTCCAACTTTCCACAAATTTATTATAATATCCTCTTCCCAGTTTCCATGCCTCTATGAGTTTATTCCTTTTTCTTTAAATAAATAAATCTATATCATCATTTTTAAGGGATCTCAGGATCCATCTCAAACCAGAGCATCACAAGGCAGTTTTTCATAAATGATTTTTCAGACATTTAAGTGACAGTCCAAATGAAAAGTGGGTAGAAATATCAGCGTTTCATGGAGAGCATCTGTCTTATCAGAATAGCAGAGAGCAGTTATGAAAAGGAATAGAAGGAAATGAAGGAAACGAATGTGGTCCAACTCACAAGTAAGTGGAAAGAAAGAGGATGCCTCTGAGTGGGACAGAGACATAGAACTGGGGCCGGAGGGTCCGATGGCCTCATCAGACTCCCAGAGAGTCTGGGAAGATGTGGATGGTCCTGATTCTAAGACCCGATCCTCAGCGCACAGCATCTTATGATCCATTGGATTCGACTCATCTCTGGGATGGATGCAGCTCTTAGGATTAGAGTCTTCAAGGGGAAAGCTCCCAGTCTGGCATCCACGGCCTCTGTGTCTTGGTTCTATGCTATCTTTTCTTAATCCCTCTTTGCCATGTGTCACAATACTTTCACAGATTCTGGGGATTAGGACATGGGCATCTTTGGGGAAGCAGTGCCTTATTTTCCTACCACTCTAAGATTTCTTCTTTAATTTGTAAGAAGGCTTAACCCAACCACTTCAAAATCTTTATGGGCTCAGAAAAATTTTCATATGAGCCAACTTGGCTTCCACGTCACACCGCTGTCATTCCTCTATAACTGTACGGAGCAGTGCACATGAAAGGAACAGGTGCCGTAGCAGAACGGACTGTGTTCTTCTCACTTTTCCCCTTTGATTCATGAACTCCCTGATGGGACTCCTCCGTCTCTCTCGTATTTCCTACCATGCATTCCACATTGGGGGTCCCCAGTAAAGAGCTGTTAAAATGAACTGAGTTATTGCTAACTAAATACATATTTCAACATCTAAAGCAACCCCCTTTGGATTAAGGATAAAGGACAACCCATTGTCCAAGAAAAGAATGAAGAGACAGAGAAATCTTGTAGGGGGAAACTTCGTGTACCTTGAGCACAAAGTTCTCCTCGGGCTGGAGCTTCAGATCCACCACCGCCTTCCTAACCAAAGCTTCAAAATTGAGGTCTCTCCTCCGGGGGACATCCAGGGAAGGAAAGAGGTCCCCAATCAGGCCCATGAACACGGGCATGTCATCGGTCACAATCTTGGGGATGTTGAAGTCTCGCAAGGAACGCATCAGGACTTGGTCTTCAGGCCGGCCGGGGTCCCCTCGCTTCAGGGATCCTGCCACCACAAGCACGGACTTGATGGCCCTCAGGCCCCAGTCATAGTGATCCTGTGGGCAGGCAATTCGGGTTAGACCAAGGCAACTGAGTATAGAACCCCATGTGCCAGGGCTATTGTCTGCAAAATTATAGATACTAGATCAGTAGTAGGTCACTTCTGAAGCCCAGGCAGAGACATGGTAAAGGATTCATGACTTAGAAAATCATGATTACAGAATTCTAGTTATGGCTTGGCATTAGCTATCTTCCCAGCTGTGATGACAACAAAGCATATACAGAACATACAAGGGGCTTGGGGTCAGGGAGATTAAACAGAACCATTCTCAAATCTATCTGGCTACTCCTTTTGCATTTTGCAGGTGGAAGGGTTGTCAAGGAGGGAGATGTGTTAGTTATTAGAGATAGTACAGGCTGAGCTTACACCTGCCACCTTAGGGGCTTTCAAACTCTATGAAAAAAGGGGTTTAAAAAATAGTTCCTTAGAGTGGGTTCCTGGTCACAAGCACTGCTAATAGAGTCTGCAAGAGAGTGGACCGTACTGCTGACACCAGGCCCCAGAGCAGCACGGTGTGGGGAGGAGGTGGAGTGTGCAGACCAGAGAGTGGAGTCTGAACTCAGACAGACCTAGGTCCAAGTCCGAGCTCTTTCACTGCCTTTGTAGCAGATAGTTATTTAGTTAGAGTTGTGACAAATGCTACAAAGGGAAAAATCCAATGTGCAATGAAGACAACACAATGGCCATACCCAGCTTGTGGACAGACTTCCCTGAAGGAAAGGCATTAAAGAAGACTGAAGGAGGTGTAATTCAACCAGGCACACAGGAGGAAAGACTGCAGTAAAAGCCAGAGGGAACAGGACATCCACAGGCTTGGGTGAGATGACAAGCAGTTTCAAGGAACTCAAGGAAGACCAGTGTAGATGGAGCACCGTGCAGCAAGGAAAGAGCCCTGAGCTGAAGCTGTCCAGGTAGGCAGGAGCCCGAACAGCCTACAGTCTTTAGCAGAGAGTAATCAGGACATTGGTCTTTATCTTAAGACCAGTGAGGAGCATTTTTAAATAATAACTCTAGCTGGTGGCTAAAGAATGGACTCAAGGATCTAGAGTTGAGGTGGGAGAACTAGAGAGTCAGTTGTAATAGTTTATGCAAGAGGCATGGGTGTTTGGAACTAAAGTGGTGGCAATGATGATGGAAAGAAAACGGGGCCTATTGGCAAATATCCAGAGGGTAGAATCAACAGTTTGTTCATGATTAGATGTAGGGCTGAGGAAGAGGAAGGTGTCAAGGAAAACTCCCAGGGTTCTAGAATTAGCAAATGAGTGACTGGTGGGTCCACGTGCTGAGACAGGGAAGGCGGGAGAGGTAGGCTTGGGTGAGAGCTGGCAGAGATTGCTTTAGATGTGCTGAGCTGGAGGCACTTTTTAAAAACTTAGGGAATCATTGAACGTTCAGGTTTAGAGCTCAGAGGAGAGTTTTGGGATAGAGCCGTACAAGTGGCCTGCAAGTCAATGGTGGAAAAGACCCTAGAGAGGATACAACGAGAAAGAAATTATGAAGAAAATAGGACTTTATCCATCTTGGACAAACTCCAGAGGGCTGAGGGGGCCGTGTTGTAGCAGCAAAGGCAATCAAAACAAGGTCGCCCCAAAGGGAAGGCAGAACTCATTGGGAACAGCCCAGGGAAACTTGGGCAGCTATCCTTGACACCAAGAAGTTCTCCATCCACGGCACAGACCTTGCAGGTGCTTGGTCATGTTTTGCTAAGGTGCTATACCCTGTGAAGTGCCTGCCTTGGACAGAAACTACATTAAGGCCAAGCAACAAGGAGAAGTGTGGGGTAGTTAATACCTAACCTTCTCATCAACTCCTCCTATCTCATGCCCTTCAGGTAAAGACCATTCACTCCAGGGGTCATTCTTGGCCACTGTGATGTTTCTCATGGGACATGGGATTCTGCGAGGTATTGCTGAATAGTCTATTAAAAAATGGAGTTCTGTGGTTAAATAATTTTAAAAATGCTGAGCTATAAAATCAACATGAATCTTTACTATAGAAATGCTCAGAGCTTTTAATATGCACATGGGCACAGCGACTCTATGAGAGAGCTCTACGGGGGCTGTTGCACGGTACTTGGGCATCCAACCTCCCTTGAGATCGTACCTGTTTGGAGAGAAGCTCTTTGCACAACTGGTAAAGAGTGATGAACTTTCTGGCTAATAACCGGGCTTCAAGAAATCCTTCTGCCACCAGCATGATTTCACAGATCAACTCAAAGTCAGGAACAACCATTGCACAAGGCCTGGGTACAGGGAAACAGAATCGGTTTCCCAAGCATAGAGTCAAAGGAGAGATTGTAAGAAGAGATGAGACACTGGCTAACATCATACCTGGAGGCATCTGTGACTGCAAAAACTCCTGGAAGGAACTTAGGAATTATTTCATTCAGGACTTTTAATTTAGAGTCAAGTTAACTAAAGATAAAGGAAGTGAAGTCTATCGCCCAAGGTGATGGATAATGTTAGCAGGTGGGGCAGAGTTGGTGCTGCGACTCAAATCCTGCAACTTGACAGTGTGCCTTACACAAGGCATGGATTAGTACAGCAAGTTGTCTAGAGTACATTAGGTGCTAAGACTGAGGACTCGAGTTTTTCCAAGTACCTGCAAGAAACTGAGAGTTTATTTATTCCTCAACCTCAAAATGTGTGTCTCCCCCAAACCTAGACACCCAGAGCTTGTTCTGTGTTTATTTGCGTACAAATGTAAATTTTTAATGCTGAGATCTAAGGCAGGTACCTATTAACCCCTACCTTGACACAAAATAGCATATATGAGAATATAGAAGGGGATTAATAGAGGGATTTGTTGTGATATTTTTTCCTTTGGCACTAGAAACATTTAATTTTAAAATTACTTATTTTTTATTAATCTATTAAGTATGTAATAGGAGCCTAAGGTTACATTTCTTTAATTGCTTTTTTCCTATACTGATATAAAATTGTCAAAAACATTTCATTTGAGCACACATTTTTTTCTGGAAATATTTTACATTGTACTCAAATTCAAAGAAGCAATCAAATACTTAAATACTCAAAATTATTTTGTACCCTGAACATAAAGTTGAATATACATTCATACAACAGAATGCAATGCAGCCACAAAAATATAATGCTATAGAAGGATAACTATTTAATGACATGGGAAACATGACTGATGAAAGCAGGATATTCAACTATATATATAAAGTCTGATACTAATTTTGAAAAAAGAAATGCTCTGCTGACACAATATTGGAAGGAAAAAAAAATGCCAATGGTTACACTGATTACCTCTGGAGGACAGGACCGGAGTGGCTCTGGGTTCAAACTCCAGCTCTGCCATTTACTTGCTGGGTTACTCCCTAACCCTGGTCACTAGGGTTAGTACACCGAGAAATTTGCTGAATCCATCTGTTTTCTCACTGTACAATGGGGGAATTAATAGCATCCACTCCACAGGGTTTTTATGAGAATTCACTGTAAAAGTAGATGTTTATATTTATTGCTTTAAAAAATATTTTTGTGTTTTTTCCCAGATTTTCTTGCCTGGATCTATGTTATGGACTATGATGGAGTGAATGCTTGTGTGCCCCCAAAATGCATACATTGAAATCCTCACAGGTAAGGTGATGGTAGAGCCTTTGGGGGGTGGTTAGGTCATGAGGGTGGAGCCCTCATACACAGGAACAGTGTCCTTATAACAACTGGCTAGTGGGCCATCTTTCCACCATGTGAAGACACAGCAGGAAGTCGGCTGTCTGCAACCTGGGAGGGGGGGCCTCACCAGAGCCCCACCATGCTGGTTTCCTGATCTTGAACTTCTAGCCTCCAGAACTATGAGAAACAAATGTCTGTGGTTTAGGCCACCAGTCTGCAGTACTTTGTTATAGCAGCCTGAACAGGCAAAGACAGTTCTTATTAAATTCAGAAAAAAAAAAAAAGGAATAATTCCTATCTGAGTTATGACTTACCTTCATTGTCATTTGCAACACAAGGCTTATTGAATGAGTGCATTGTATAAACAAAAAGCAGACAATACAGTATTGGGTGGCGCCAGTTTAGACAGCTTATTGACATTCCAACAGCTCTTGGTTAAAATGGGACCTGCCTGAAGGAGGAGAGACCCACACCACTCCTGTGACACAGGAATTTGCCACGACTTGAATAGTTTAAAAGTGAGAGACTGAAGTACTCAGGGAGCTGCCCAGTTACCTCCCAGGCCTCTGAAAATCCATGCAAGTGTTGACAACCTCCCCAGACAGAGAGCACTGGGTCTTTCAGTCCAAGAACGAGACAACATGCTTTGTCATAATTCCCTATGGTCTCTTTCTCTCGGGTAAAAGTTCAGTAAGCAGAAAATCAGAAGCCGTGAAGCATCCTTCAGTTTTCTCTTTGTTGGGCCAACTTCTCTTTTCTGAAAAAGGAATACAACCTCTATCTCCTGCTAGGAAGTGTATTTGTGTTTTCTTATCAAAATAAAGAAGATTTAAAAACATAGCAATATCCCAAGTAGCAAGGGTGAAATAAAAGAGGTGCTCTCATGCGTCACTACTGGGAGCGTAATTTGGTACTACTCTTTTTAGAAGGCAATTTGGCAATGTGTATCAAAAGCCTTAAAAATGTTTCTACCCATTTACACAGTAATTCCACTTCTGGGAAGCTAGCCAACAAAAATAATCATGCATACCGAAAAAAAAGATTTATATACAAAGATGTACATTACAGCATTATGCATAAATTTGTTTTAAATGTTAGAAAGTCTTAATATTTAACCATGGGGGACTAGTTAATTACATTGTGGACCATGTGCTTGATAGAAAAATATGTAGCATGAAATGAGATTTATTATGAATATCTAATGGAAGAAAATATTTATGATATGATTATAATGACTACGAAATGAAAAACAAAACAATATGGAGGTCACAAATGCAGACTACAAATGTATGAATTTAAAATATGCATATGAAGAACACAAGCAAAAAATAATTTTTCTGCATTAAAGGCATTAAAGGTGGTTTTTAAAAATGTACTTTTTTAAATGTTCCAAATTTTCTCTAATATCTATGTCATACATATTCAGTGGAAAAATGAATGAAACTTTATTTCTTTGAGAGCTCCTGTGGGGGGCAGAGCGGATGCTCACCTGAAGAGAGCTTTGAGGTTCTCGGGCAGCTCCGTGCGGCCAGCGTATCCCGGGTTCATGGTGATGAAGATACCCACAGAAGGATTCAGGCTAATCTCCTCCCCAAGGAAGTTGAACCGCTGCTTCTTATCTCTAATGGCATCCTGAATGCTTTTTACCTGGTGAACCAATCAGTGGAAAAGCCTCCATTGCATTTCAGTGGTGCGGTCATAACTAAAACTGGGAATAGTCGTAGTCACACGCAACACAAATGACTGATTTGTGGCCCCTTTCAGAAGGACAGGCACGATGACCACACCCTGGACCATTCACTGCGGGGCTCTGCGAGCATGTCGAAAAGACATCTGACTGCCCACCTCCATATTTATAACACTCCCGCTAAGAGCCAACAGGTGTTTAACTCCCTCGGAACACCGGTTCTCTCTGCAGCAGTAGCTGAAGTGTACTAGCACTGACCGTGCGTCAGGCACTGTTCTGGGCACTTTTCAGGTACTAACTCATGTGAGCCTCACCACCATCCTTTGAGGGGGGCACTGTGCTCTTGTCATCCCCGTCTCTCTATGACAGAAGGGAAGCATGGAGAGGTAGAGTAGTTTGCCCAAAGCCACACTGCTACTAACTGGGGCATCTGCATTTGAATCCAGGCAGGTGGATTCTGGAGCCTGTGCCCTTAGCCACTGAGTGATGGTGAGGTGGCCGGTACCTACCTCCTGGGCTTGTTCTAAGGATTAAATGAAATAAAGTCTGGAGAGAGCTTAGATCAGTGGTCCCCAACCTTGTTGGCACCAGGGACAGGTTTCATGGAAGGCAATTTTTCCATGGAATGAGGGTGGAGCTGGGAGGAGGCAGAGCTCAGGCAGTGATGCGAGTATGAAGAAGCTTGCTTGCTGGCCTGCTGCTCACCTCCTGCTGTGCAGCCCGGTTCCTAAGTTTCATGGAAGACAATTTGGGGCGAGGAGTCAGAGCTCAGGTGGTGATGCACGGCCTGGTTCCTAACAAGCCATGGAGTGGTACTGGGCCTCAGCCCAGGGGTTGGGGACCGCAGGCTTAGAGTACAGAAAACACTTAAAAATAGCAGCTAATGTGGAAATTGTTAATGTGACTATCATCATCAAAACTGTGGTCCCTGTCTTGGTTCAACTCTTCATAGCCACACCCCAGACGACACCTCTAGAACAGATGACCCCTTTAGGGATGGATCAAAAGTAGGCTGGGGCCAGACCCCTGAGGGGATGTTATTGTCTTTCTAAAGAGATTAGGCTTTTTCTTAAATGCGGTCTGGACCCAGAGCTTGACAAGTCAGATCTATATTCTAGATCACTCTATAGCAGTGGGAGGAAAGGCAAAAACGAAATTCAACCATTTATCTTCACACTTGGTGCTTTGAAAACATATGTGCAAAAATGTTAGCAACAGGAGCAAGACAAAAGGCGCACACTTGCAGGCCAGCCCGCAGCCTTGTTCAGCCGGGCCCCTGAATGTCTCTGGGAATTTCCAGCCTCTCAGGGTCCTCGGAAGCAAAACCGGAAAGCTGGGGCCAGTGCAAGGTTTTGAATTAGCCAGTGTGTGTGCTAAGTCCAGGGTGCTAGCACAGCCAAGCGCAGCCTAGCTCTGCGGAGATGGGGCTGTGTGTGAGGGACGGTGGCCACAGCGGGGGAAGGAGCAGCTAAACCAAACACCGCTGGGCACAGCTGTCTCCAGTGCATACAGTTTGCCAGGACGCATGACAGTTCTACAATTAGGATTCAGCTCCCTTCCCGAAGTGCTAATGACTGAATGCATTTGAGCTCACAGCAATTAGTTTGAAACTGAAACTTCTTTTCTATGTGCAGAATATCAATGCCATCCTGGCAGCGGTGGCTTCAGCCCCCAGGACGGCGGCCAAACAGATCAAGCGCTGCCGGTTTGCATGAGGCTCACAGCCCAGCCCAGCTCTGCCCTGCAGCCTCTGCTGCCTTCACCGCCCTGCGGGTTATGTGACTAGGGAAGGCCGGTTCTCTCCCTCATCCTCAGTCCTCCTATTTATCAAATACACAGAGCACTCGCCTTGTTAGAGAGTGGGAGAGTACGTTTAATTAGCGTTTACAAGTTACTCTGCTACCTTTGGATGAAGACTACGGCAAGCGCCCAGGACCCTTTCTGCTGTTCATTCTGACTCAGCATTCTCTGCCCAAACACCGAAGCCCAGAAACTTCACGCTCAGCAAGAATTTATGATGCACTTTCGGATTAGAGGCATCTGTGCTTTTGTGTAAAATTCTGTAAAGGGGCCCTTGAGGGAGAGTGTTGAACAGACTTGAAGATGCAGTTAATGTTGGAGCATCGGTACCCATAGAAATTTCAGTTAGCTTGGCTTGTACTGGACAACAGAATTTCCCCATTGCTTTAGCAGCCACTGAGGTCGAGGGAGCAAACCATTGGAATGGAGCAGTGACTAGGGCCCAGGAGGCCTTGGAAAAGTCCAGGCCCTTTCAAGGCCCTTTATGCCGGGAGGTGGGAGGGGAGAGAAGCAGGTGGACTGGGAAAGTAAGGGTTAAGTGCCAGTCCAGCCAGGTGCAGGTAGACACGCAGCTGGGCCGGACTGATAGCTAAGGCTGCCACGTACACTTCACCATTGGGATCTGCTTCTCCATTAAAGACTCGTTGTTTAGAGGTTTTAAAACCACAGAGAATGACAAAAAATAGTAACTGACATTTTGGAGCACTTGATATGTGCCAGGTGCTATTCTGAGTATTTTAGGTGAGTTAGTCCATTCAATGCTTTCAACAGCTTTATGAGACGGATGGTCTTAAATCCTCATTTTGCAGATGAGGAAACTGAAGCAGAAGGTAGTAAAGAAACTGTCCTACGTTTAGGTAAGATGTTAGCATTAGGGGAAGGTAGGGAGGGAGATATAGAAAGTCTATACTATTACTATTTTTACAACTTTTCTATCAATCTGAAATTGATTCAGAAAAAAACAGTTAAAAGAGAGAGAGAGAAAAAAAGAAACTTGCCTGATACCCAACGGTTGGTTAGTGGGGCAACCCAAGTTAAAATCAGGCAATCTGGTACCAAAGCACATGCTTTTAACCTCTTTTCCCAAACCCTCTTGTATCAGAAGGAGCACCGTGCCAGCCATATACTAGATTTTCATCAAATACATACATTTCAGAGTCTTGCTATAAAAATAATCATGTTTGTTATAATTTAGAGACGTAGTTTCACAAAATACTAAAAGATGCTTTTGCCACCAATTTTTTTAAAAAGCAAACAAATAAAAATGGAAAGCTATGTAGGAACCAGTGTTCTCAGGTGGGGGTGAGTTTGCCCCCCTCGTCCCAGGGGACATATGGCCATGTCTGGAGACATTTTTGTTGTCACAAAAAGGGGGAGGTTGCTGCTGGCAGCTAGTGGGTAGAGGCCAGGGATGCTAAACATCTTACAATACACAGGCAGATCTTCACAACAAAGAATTATCAGCCCAAAGCATCAATAGTTTTGAGGCTGACAAACCCTGGTCTAGACCAAACATTTTTTCAGTGAGACTCTGAGGCCAAGAAGATAGAAACGACCTGTTCACCATCCCATAGCATGTGTCCTTAGGTCTAAACAAATTCCCATGCAAATTCTTAACCCCACCCAAGATGGATCAAATCAGAAATTTGGGGGGTGGGGTCCAACAAGGTGTGTCTTAACAAGCCTTCCAGGTGATTTTGGTGCATGCTTCAATTTGAGAACCACTGCAGTGCAGTCAATTCTTAGATTTTGACTCATCCCTGCTTCTGCCCAGGTGGCCCCATTCATAGCTGCATACTGACCACTTCCCTCTCGCAGATGAGCCTGTGTCCCTCACTTCCTTCTGTTCCACCTGGCCTGGAAAGGCCTTGTCCCTGCAGAGCACTCACTGGGACCAGTGGGGCGGTCTTGGGGATATTGATGTGAACCCAAACTCTGCAGTACTCGAGGATGTTTTTCCTTATTTCTCTGAACATGTGAACCACCCAGAAAGTATTTCAAAAATACCAGTGTCCAGGTCCTAACCCACATCAATCAAATAAACATCTTTTGCGGGTGGAGACGGTGCATTACCATTTTTCAGAATTACCCAGGCCACTCTAACATGCAGCTGGGGTTGAGATTACTGTGCCTGGGCAGCAGCCTCCCACTTTATCGTGCATGGGAATCCCTGGAGAACTTGTTGATCTGAAAGCTCTGTTTCAGCAGACCTGGTGTGGGGCCTGAGACTCTGCATTTCTGACAAGCTCCCAGGGGATGCTGATGCTGCTGCTGGCCCATGGTTTGACTAGCATGGGGCCAGGCGATGCCATCCATGCTGGGCACCCTCAGCTGTCCACTCTCTGGGCACCTGATGACCAATTAAACATTCTTGCCTCAGGACCACACCACCCTATACTGATTTCACAACCCACAATCACCCCTCAACCAGATGGTTCTCTCTTTCCAGGCTTTACGGCCCCTAACCTTTAACATTTCTTATGGAATTTACTTTTTGACTTATAATTTAGATAATTTGCATAGGTTTTACTTGTGTATATTGCAGGCCAGCCCTGATTTAAAATTATCAATCCTGTTATCTTCATAGGGCTTTGTGCTTGTCACAGATCACGGATGATCACAGATGGTTCTGTCCCCATCTCCTCCCACTCAGGCTAGGGCCCTGTGTCTGACTCACTCAGTGATGCATTAAGGTTATGCTTATCTCTACGCAGGTGATATACTTTAAGGAGGTCCTAGGCTAGCCCCAAGCTCTTGGCATCTTCTCCATACCCCTCTACCTTGGCCCTTCCATTCCAGGGAAGTGCCCATTCTGTGGTCCCCTATGGTCATTCTCTTTTCAAGCCTTTGCCTCAAATGCCATGTGTTGTTAGCACCCTGCCTGGCTCGCTCCATGCTTCTCTCTGCAACAGCAGATTGGAGTCTGCTGCCTTCAGGAAATGCAACCCACTTACCACTTTTTAAAATTTTTTGTATTTCTATGTTTTTTACATTAGATCTTAAGCTTCTCTATAAAGGGTGCTACCTGGGAAGCTCCCATGGCTCTGAGACTGGAACATGTGTTTGGCGCTTGGAGTACTTGAAGGCCTCCCACGGTGGGCTCCCGAGTCCTTGCTAAGTGATCTTCTGCTTCGACCGGCTTCCTGCCTCAGCCCAGTCTACTGTCAGGCTTGTGCCACAGAGAAGAGAAGAAAGGAGGAGGAGAAATCTAGCCAGAGAGTGTGGATGGGGACAGGTGGCTGGAGGTACACGGTGATGGGTTGTGCCCTGGTGGCTCGTGTACCCAGGCCCAGATAATCCAAGGCCTAGAGAGCTGATTGCAGCAGTAATGGAAAAATTCTGGAAAAAAGTAAGTATTAATAGTATCTTATACATTTTAAAAACAGCAGAGTAATTTCTCTTGGAATCGCCACACTGAGGTTTTTCCCGAGTGGATGCGCAGTTCTGCTTCACCAGTCTGACAGAGACATGAGACTATCCAGAGGCAAAAGCACCAGGCCAGCAGCATAATCACTTCTGTAGAAGTTACTGGAAGAGGAGCACAGACGGGTGAGGAGCGGGGAGGAGGAGGGGGGGCGACAGAGAAATGTCGGCAGCTGGTGTGGCTTCTGAACCAATATGCCAGCCTGGATTACCGTGTGAATAATTAAGTGCGATTTTCTTCTTGGATGGGTACATGATTTTAAATGTTAACCAGCTCAGATTTGGCCCAGGCTGTTGTCAGATCACTTTCTTGAGAAACGTCTCCTATGGGTTGATTCCTAGACTGGAATGTGACAGCATCAGGGAATTCCAGATTGAACTTATTTCAATTAATTTCAGAAATAAAAGGGAACTAACTGATCTTAGAGAACTCATTACTGACCTCGAGTTGGGCAGTTTCACAAAAAGGTGAATTCAGTGTTTATCTACTATGCAGGGGGGCAATGACTGCTGGGCACTGCCTCATTGGTTGGTACACTGTGAAGTCTGGTAAGGCAGCTCAAGGCTGGTCCAGCTGAGACGGAAGGAAGGGCACAGAGAAGATCTGTGAGACCACGGTGCCAACCCTCCTTCCCTGCCCTGTGTGTACTAGTCATATACCTCTCTCCAACCCATTTTCTGTAGTGGTCAGATAATAATGACAGTAGTCATCCTCATCATCATGGTCACCATCATTATCACTACTATCATCATAGCCATCACCACCATCATCATCACCATTTCCACCATCACCACCACCGCCACCACCACCATCATCACCATTACCATCACCACCACCATCATCATTAACACCATCATAATCACCACCATTATCATCATTACCATCATAATCATCATCATCACCATCACCATCACCACCATCATTATCATCACCACCATCATCATGAGCACCACCATCATCATTAACACCATCATAATCATCACCATCACCACCATCATCATCATTATCACCACCACCACCATCTCCACCATCATCATAATCACCACCACCTTTATCATCATCATCACTATCATCACCACTAACATCACCACCACCTTTATCATCATCATACTATTATTATTAACTCTCTTTACAGATGTGGAGCTTCAGATATGGACTTGCCCCAGGTCACCCAGCTAGTAAGTGGCAGAGCCAGAGTTAAACAGTGGAAGTCTGATTTCAGAGCCTACACACTTAACCACTCCCCACCCCACTGCCTGGCTAACCCCACTGTACAAGAACTCATGCTTAAAATCCCTACTGCACATGGAGCTTACTCAATCTCTGGAGCCAAAGATGGGCTTTATGCAGACCCACATCCAGCTCTCACTGATCCCCATCTGATCTTTCTCCAGGGGGACACACAATGAGACAGCTCTTTGGCAACCCCCTACCCCTGAGTGCTACCCTGGGACACCTGTATGTGCAAACTATTCATGATGAATGGTCCTGGACTGTAGTGAGCACAGCTCAGCAGTATAGCCTGACTGACTGGTGAGAACAGGAAAAGGCCTGACTGACTGGTGAGAACAGGAAAAGGCCTCCAAAATATGTGGCCAGCAGCCAGAGAGAGAGGGTGCAGAAAATCACAAAAGGAAAGATGGGAGAGGTAGACACAAAGGTGAGTGGGAACTACAGAGGATAATAGGCAAGGGAATAAAAATATGGAAGAAGAGAGCCACAAAATATCTGCAGTGGAAGAGGTAAGGGTAAAACCTCCAAGTACACAGTGTAATTATGAGTTAAAATAGAAGGAAACAAAATTGTTTCCAGTGGCCACAGTGGTGAAAAGTCTTGGCTTCTCTCCTGATTTTCAGCACAGTCCCGGGCCTAGAATCGGTACTCTGAGAAAGGTTTATTTACATTTTCCAGAATGGATTAGTACTCAGAGTTTTAACAGAACTCACAGGGCCTCATGCCTACTTCCAGGTTTTGAAGGGACCACCTAAAGGTGGAAGCAGCCAGAAAACATGCTTGATTTCTTATAAAAACCTGGATGTTCAGTTTCTCTTTGAAATTTAAAAGATCTGGCAACACCAAGCTCACATCCTTGCAAGGCAGAGGTGTGCTGGTAAATGTTTAATAACTGGCTCTTCAGGAAAACAAAAATGTCCCTGATTTGTAGAATTCACTAGTTTTCATGGTGGAAATGTTCCCCTCATAGGCCATTTCAAGCTACAACAATGCGCCACCGCTGAGATGTGCACAATCCACTTTTTCAAGCCAAGCTCCTCAAGAGTTTCAGTCCAAGAGAGTGTTTAGGCCAACCATATGTTTTTTCCTCCCTCCACTAACTCATACTGAACAGAGCAAACCTAAAGAAAGGGCAAACCATATCTCAGCACTGGAAACTAGAGAAGAACCTTGCATTTTGGTAACTTCTGAGAGCTTTGCCAAGGAACAGTTTGGACAAGAGTCAGTGGGTGGGAGAACCAAGCGGCTGTCAGATGTGAGAGATGGAAAGACTGACCATCCTGGAGGAGGAGTGAGTGAAGGGACCCTGCAGAGCCCCAGACTGCCTGTGGCTCCCGGGGCAGCTGGAGATTAGGGTGGGCAGTGAAATGGCTGAGCATGTGAGTCCCACCACTGTTCAGCCTGGCCCATAGCTCCAAGTTCAGCCTACCTGTGAGAGGGACAGCACACTGGACCAGAGGGGTGACCACATGCGGGAGCTCGTGGGTGAAGGCTGGCTCCTGCCAGGGCAGACTGGCCAGCAGGAGGGGGACGATGCTGCCTCAGCCAGTTTCCCCCACGAGGGACGACCTTCTGCCTGAAGCTTCCTCCCACCCACCTTCTGCGTCCCCTCCGTCAACCCCACACTCTTGCCTAAATGCCAGTCAGGCTGAATGTTTTCCTCATTCCTTTGTCTGGATCTGAAAGAATTATGCAGAGGCCTAAAGGGACCAAAGAGTCTCTCACAGCTACGGTTTTCTTTTTCTGTACTGTATACATATTGCTTTGGAAATAAAAGCAAACAAGAGCAAAATCAAACCATTTTTGATGGTATGGTGTGTGGGCACACGCTAGGAACAGCGGGCACATCACTGTCCCGAGCACCTCGCCACAGATTTTGTCATTCTTTGGTAGCTTTGCGATTGCTTTGCCTTGTTGGGGTAAGGGTGGGAAGTTAGCTCTAAAACCAGCCACCCCTAGCGGGAAACAGGGGACACTCAGCTTGCAGAGAGGGGCGTGGACACAGGTGCTGGCAAAGAGTGTGCTTCCTCTTGGTGAAGGGGAATCCGGGGGATGGAAGGCTCAGCAGCTCTAGCCAGGACCCCGCAAGAGACACCTGATTTGCCTTCAGCCACCAGCCTTCTCACTGCTCACCCCTCTTTAAAACTGCTGCCACTAGAGGGACACTCTCCCTCTCAGAAGTCTCCCTGGCTTCCTGTCACCTGCTGAGGAAGGCGTGTCTGTCTGCCTGCTGTTGGGTTCAGACCTGCTTCTCCAGCCTATTTCCTCCTCCAGCGTTTCACCCCCCAGACCCCAGACCTGCACCCACATCTGCACCCAGACAGCGTGGTGGGGCACGGGTGCTCACCCTAACCTTGCCACTTTCCAATAGTCTGTCCTCAGACACGTCACGCTTCCTCTCTGATTTTCAGTTTCTCCGTATATGTCATGGGGATGACAGTGGCTTGTAGGGCCATTGTGCAGATGGAAGAGATGAAACATGAAGGGTGCCTGATACAGAACAGACTTTCAACAAAGGTTTATTCCCTTCCCCCTGCCCCCTTCTATTGCTCCCATTGTCTATGGCTGCGGTCTCCAACCCCTGGGCCACAGACCAGTACCGCTCCATGGCCTGTTAGGAACCAGCCTCACAGCAGCAGTGGGCAAAGCTTCATCTGTATTTACAGCTGCTCCCCATCACCCACATCACCGCCTGAGCTCTGCCTCCTGTCAGATCGTTAGATTCTCATAGGAGCACGAACCCTGCTATAAACTGCTCATGCGAGGGATATAGGCTTCCTGCTCCTTATGAGAATCTAATGGCTGATGATCTGAGGTGGAGCTGAGGTGGTGATGCTAGCAATACAGATTATCATTAGCAGAGAGGTTTGGCTGCACAATAAATGTAAAGCACTCTAATCATCCTGAAACCATCTCTCCCTCCCCGTCCATGGAAAAATTGTCTTCCGTGAAACTGGTCCCCGGTGCCAAAAATGTTGGGGGCTGCTGGTGTATGGGATCCTAACCCTAATTCAAATCCTCTCCAGTCTTTCCCAGAATGGCTTCAAAGTCTTGTATTTGGAAATCTTGTCCTATACTCTGAGTCAGAATTCAAGTCACTTGTAGAACATTGAAAGTGCTCATGCCTATCTCAAGAACTCAAGGTTTTTTCAAGTTAGGGACCACGTCCTATTCAACTGGGGAACTTCATGCCAGTCTTTAGCAAAGGGCTTACCATGTCCTTGGTGTTTAACAAATGCTTTCTGAATGACTTGAAAGACTTACAGCACATCTGACCCAAAAGATGACCTCATTCAATAGCATTCACACCGCGCTCCTCACTTAATATACAATTGAGTGAATTACACTGAGATGGAGCAACTTGCCGAAAGACGCCAATAGGAAATGGAAGAGCTGAAATTTAAGCCCCGGTGGATATTCACAGTGCATGACCTTTCCAAGGAGCTGGGTGCTGCCATCTTGGTTGACCGTTTCTGCACTGCAGTGGAGCAGATAGGACAGGTATTCTGTGTCCCCATTTCACAGAGAAGAAAGCAGAGTCTCCCACAGCCAGTGAATGGATCTACTTTGGTGGGTCACTGCAGGGCAACTGTATTGGCCTGATTTTAGAGGGTGGAGGGAAGGCATGAATGGCGAGGGGGAAGGGAAGCGGGTGGGGACGAGAGGCTGAAAACAAGAAGATGTAGATGTCCACAGTGCTCCACACAAAGACCAGGAGGCTCCCACCAACCTCCGGCCCCTACCTGTACTGCCACCACCGACAAGACCTCCACGGAGATGCGATTAAACTCATCAAAGCAGCCCCAGGCACCAGTCTGAGCAAGGCCTTTGTAGATGTTGCCGCAAGACTGCAACAAAATACACAAAGATTAAATTACCAACAGTGCTGGGCTTATTGATACATGTCTAAGTCATTTTCCATCTTCTTTATTATAGATATTTCTAGTTCCCTACAGACCATTGGTCAGAAACTTGTATTAAAATTTCAAGAACAATTAAATTTTTGATGGTTGTGGGGTTCCAACTGAAGTCACAGTATCAAACAGAACCTTTTCAAGACACTTGGATGAAAATCCTTTTAAAATGTCATCAGGGTTGCATTACTGTTGATTCTGTAGCTTTCAAAATCCCAGGAAATGAATAAAAGATGATTTTTCTTATACCATACAAAAAGCCTTTCCCTCAGCCTTTGGCATGCAGTGTGCTGATGGAAAAGTTTATGTCTGTATCTTTAAATCCATGCCCAACCACCCAGTTTCCCCAGGGTGATGGGGAGTTGGAGATGGGAAGAGGAGGTGATAACATCTATAGAAAATAAACTACAAGCAAATCTTTTCAAATGAATGCAAGGAAATAATTTTGAAGGGAAGAAGTTATTTCTGTCCTAAAAATAAAAACCATTCTGGGCATTCAATGTGGACTAGTAAACCAAGGAGCAACATAAAGGGATAGCTTACTGGGAGACACTCTGAAGGTCATTGGCAAGAAGACATCATTAAAATGCTGGGGAAATTCAAATAATGGAAAAGTTCCACTCATTTATTCAATGGGCATTTTTTGACTCTGAGCTCTGTGCACCGGTCACGTGCCAGACCCAGGGCAGCTCAGTCTCTCTGAGAATTTTTAGATAGGTCGTGGAGATAAGGTGTACAAATAAATCAGGAAAATTGCTACGTGAGTAGTGCTTCCAGTGGGTAATATAGACCGCAAATGTTGCGAAGTTCAGAAAGGAGTGGGTCTCAGTGTTCCAGAGCGATCAATTTTGCCAAGGACGTAAATAGAAGATGGTAGTACAACAGCATTTTCCAAAGCATATTTCATGGAACCCCTGACCTGAGAGATGCTCCTTAAAGAAAGGACTTTGTGGACAAGCAAGTTTGGGCAACGCTTACATTCTCTAACCCACTTTGGCCAAGTTACAATATATATTAGCATTCTAAGGGTCCTGAGAAGTCCTGCAACAAAAAGTTAACTTTGTTATATGGCTAGGTTATTTTTTTCCCCCTTGTGTCACCCCCAATTTTCTCAGAATGCACTCGGGCAAATGTTGGTATAGTGGAAAGATCTTAAGAATATAGTCATAAGATCTGGGGTAGTAATGCTACTCACAGGGGCTTTGTGCTTCTAGCACACATGGGAAGTGACGGCTTCACAGGCTAGGAGTGTCTGTGTAGATAGAAGAGGCGGGGAAAGGCTTTCAAGGAGGAGAAAAGACCATGGAAGAATGATGAGCAGAATAATGATGTGTCCAGAGAAAAATAAAGGTGCCATTTTAGTTGGAAAGTTGAATTACAGAAGCAAATCCTGTTTACAAAATCCTTGCGTTATTCTGAGGGATCTTTGGAGGTTTGGAGCAGAGAACGTGATTAAAGCAACATTTTTGGAGAATTAGTCTAATATCCAATAGGCTGGATGTTGGTCAGAAGGAGGGAGGAGGGAGAAGGAAGGAGGAGGGAGGAGGGAGAAATGCATTGCACCTTTTATTAAGCTACTGGAATTAGTGGATTTCTCTATTCATTCAACAAACATTTTTTGAGCATGTGCCATTTACTGAAATTGTCCTAGTTCATGAAGAATCTGCTGTGAACAAGATAGACAACACCTCTTTTCATGGGCCATACATTCTAGTGAGGAAAACAAGGAACAACAACAAAAAGTCAGACAGTGATAAAGTCCCACTGGAGTCTTAAAATGAGGACCGTCATTGAGTAGTGAGGGACGTTCTCTCTGAAGAAGTGATGTAAATTCCAGACATTGTGTTTGTGTGCTTTAGATTATTCCATTTCATTCTCAAGACAATCCTCCGGGTAGATATATATGTCTCACCACCTGTGTATATACACACATATGCATATTTCTGTGTATATGTATATAGATATATATCAACCTGTCAAGGGTACAAATACTAAATGGAAATTCAGAAATCAAAATCCATGCTTACCTATTCACAACGGCCAAGATAATGGAATCAACCTAAGTGTGCACCAATGGCTTAATGAGTAAAGAAATGTGGTCTGTATATACAATGGAATATTTTCCAGCCGTAAAGAGGAAATCCTGTCATTTGCAGCAACATGGATGGAACTGGAGGACACTATACTAAGTGAAATAAGCCAGGCACAGGAAGACAAATATCATATGTTCTCACTCATATTTGACAGTTAAAAAAGTTGATCTCATGGAGGCAGAGAGTAGAAGGATGGTTACCGGAGGCTGGGGAGGGGAGTGGAGGAGGGATGAAGAGAGGTTGGTTAATGTGTACAAATATACAGTTAGAAGGAATAAGTTCTTGTGCTCAATAGCATGGTAAGGTGACTACGGCTAACAATAATTTATTGCATATTTCAAAATATCTGGAAGAAAAGATTTGGAATGGTCCCAACAGAAAGAAATGAAAAATGAGGTGATGCATCTCCTAAATACCCTGACTTGATCATTACGCATAGTATGTGTGTATCAAAATATCACATAAATATGTATAATTATGACATATTAATTAAAAAGAATTTAAAAACCCATGCCTAACAGTGGCTTTGGAAGCTTTTAAAACTGTGAGCCCCTTTCATAAAATGGAAACCCAGTATATAAAATAAAAGAAAGTAAAGTTTCACAGGCAAATGCCTGTTACCCCCACACTTCATCCCATGTGAGCCTGTGGCTGAACCCCAGGACTCTACATCGCCCCGTGTGTTTACCCCACCACACATCTCCTGGTACTGCTAGGCTGTGGCGTGGCCTCACCATGGGACGGGGAGCTTCTGGATTAGGATAACGGTGACAGAAATAGGGTCAAAGGCCTGGAAGTGAGAGGAGAACCGACGTTGGTGACCGATCAGAGCCCGGGAAGGAAGGACATGGGACAACCAGGATGTCTTAAGATGCCACCAGGATCTCAGGGAAAATGAGATGCTCATTCCTGATGGGATGAGGAACGTGGCAGGGAGGAAGGTGGAGTGTTAACCACGACATGACAGAAGAGCATCCCCGTGGTGGCGCCCACTTGTCGGAGAGAAAGAGACTAGAACTCCGGGGAACCCGGAGAAGAGAGGTGGGAGCCGTCAGCACACACGTCAGACTGGACACTGTGACAGAGGACCAGCCAATGAGACCGAGAAGCCGGGAGATCGGAGTCGGGAGAACTGAGGAAGTGTCGTGTTTCAGAAGCGAAGCGCGTGGGACGTCTCAAGAGTAAGCGCAGCCTCCATGGTATGGCTGCTACAGGGAGGCCCAGCAATGATTCCAGACACTCTCAGGTTCAAAGCCATTTAGTGCTCCTGCAATAGTCTCTCCAAATTGAGGTCAAGGGGGAAAGTATTGCCTCTATAATATAAAGGACATTTCAGCACTAAAACTGCAAGCATTTCCAGAGAAATTGGCTAGTTTTATGGGTTTTCTGACCAGCACTGATAGCAAAGCAATAACCTTCCCTTTTCCCCCAAGTCCTCACACTGACCTTGTATCCACCCCAGCCCACAAGCACCCGCACTCCTCCCGGAGCTAAATGGGCAGGTGCCCCTTACAGGATGGCTGAGGCAGAGGGGACAGCGTGGGTCCTTGACACAGCCCAAACTCTCCCCTTTAACTCCTCCCTTTGTGTCACCATGTCCCCAGGTATCATTTGCCTTTTTCTCTTTTTTTCTTTTTTTAGCCTCCTAATCTTTCTTTTCCTTCTCTACTACCCCACCAGCTGCTACTCCCTTCTGGTTTGAATGACCGCAGTGTTCTTACCGAAGGCTTTTCCTCCGCCCAGTCTCATCCTGACCCGGCCCCTCCACTGTCCCATCCCTGTGCTGTCGCTACTGTTCAGAAGCCTGCAGGGTCTTTCCGCAGCCCCTTCAAGGTAAGATGCACCCAGTGGCCTTCAGTCCTCCCTCTCCTTACTCAACCAGACTGCCCTGCTCCTCCTGTTTCTCAGTCCTCCCTAAGACAGCTGGGTCCTCGTTCCCTGTCCATTTCCAGCTTTTGCTCTGGGGAGACGTGAACGGAATGCATTGCTGTAAGTGTCATGAAAGACACATGGAGATGGCCCTGGAAAATACACGACAGCCCTTTCTGAGCCTCGCTCCCTCCCTCTCCTTGTCCCAGCCGGGCCCTGTTAGGAGGGCTCAGGGGCAAAGTCAGAAGGAAAGGTGGGGGATGGACATCGGCTGCACACAGAACGTGCTCATGGCTTTAGAGCTGACATGTTAATGGGTTAGGCTGTATGAAGACGCTGCACGCCCTGTCTGGCACTAGCCCTCCAACTGAAATAGCCTTAGTTGTGCTTCATGTCCTCCACGATGTCTTCCCGGACAGCACACTCTGTGGCTCCCCACTACTCTGGGGTATTCCAGGGCCTACAGTTCGTAGAACACACATGAGTCCTCAGGATTACGCTAGCTAGGTGCTAACTATAGCTCCCTTAATTATTTCATATATCTTTTGTTCCAGCAAATAGATGGGGTGATACCCCATCCATCTGTGTCTGTCTGTCTATTTATCATCCATCTACCATTTTATCTATCTACAATCCATCTACCACCTATTTATCATCTATCTATTATTGATTTACCCATCAATCATCCCTCCATCATTTATCATCTATCTACCATCTATGTATTTATCTATATTTATATATTGTCTATTTTTCGTATCCTCCCATGATGCTCAACACATGGCAATACTCAAAAAATTAACATGGTGACTTGTTTTATGATAAAAAATAATTATGAACAGCTGGACGACAGAGGGGAGAGGAGGTCTGCAAGGAGCTTAGCGAGGCTGCTTGGTTACGCGGGATGCGTGGTGTCTGTGAAGGGACCACCTTCCGTCTGGTGCATTTCATTATGACTGTACTTACTGACGTTGCTCTAATCTGTGACCAGCCTAGACCGCGTGACCAAAGCTTTGCTCACAGTTCAAACAAACAAAGGGCAGACTCCCCCTCTCACTCTGTGCTCTTGGAGGATTGGTGGGGTTAGGGATCAGGGATTAGTTTTGAAGGGATTGAGTAAAATGGCCTTAGTGACTTCTGGCTGTGGGGTCAGCTCATCTTTTCCTGTTTGCTATGCTAGGCGTGGATTGGAAGAAATCTGGCTGCATTTCTTCAATCAATACACCATGTCTACTTCCAAATGAGTGTGTCCTTTAGAATGTTCCCCTGGGGAGACTATCCTTATTTCAGCAATGCTACCACTGCTGAACTATAGACGAATCTAGAAACTTAAAGTAATCCTGAAGACTTAGTTTATTTCTTTAAAGGTAAGAAAATCTTTCTTCCAGCCTGACTTAAAGAGAAACATTGTCTTGATGTGTTCATCAATAAATGCAACCACGCTAAAATTTAGGGGATGAAGACCATGGGGAAGACAGGTATTTGGAGTCTGGATCCTCATTTTGTTTGCTTGATGTGAGAAAACCTGGCACCACAGAATACTGCAACTCTTTGCACAGCAGAATTATACACTGCAGAAATTAAACTTATAGAGAATAAATCTAATTTAAAGAATCCTTCACATGGTAACTGCAAATGTTATCTTGCTATTCCTAAACTAACTTCTACATTCAATTTATTTACAATAGGTATAATCACATCACTTATATATGTACATATTTAATGCCATTATTTTATTTTTCACACTAAATTTGTTTACATGTCATTCTCTTAACAAAAGGGACTTTAAGGCAGTTTACGGAAACATATAACAAAATAAAAATAATGACACAGTGAGGCAATCTGTTAGTGCATGGTTTTTTAAAAGAATCTGAATCAGGTTTAGTTGTAAGCAGAATGTTTCCAGCTAAGAAGCGACCTCATAGGCATTTTGTTTCTGTGGTTTTTCTCTGTGACATAGAACCTGGAACACATTAGTTCTTAAAAAATGACGGACGCCTGAATGAACAACATTAGCTTTGCACGCGTCTTCTGTGGGCATCTCTTGTTCTGGGTGAGGGTTGATCTAGCCTGTTTTCAGATCACACCTGCACTTGTAGAACATTCTGCTCCTGTAGACAATCTGGGCAATGTCCATGTGTATAGAAAAGCACAGATACATCTAGCTTTTATGTGAAGACAGTACGTTCCTCGTATTAGCTATTCATAAGGCTCTCTGTGCTTCTACGACAAATAGTGAACTTAGGCCTTTGCACATATATTCAGTTTCTTCATTTTACAGACAATGAAAGAGAGACCCAGGAGGTGAAGTGTGCCATCTGTGGCCACAGAGCTCATTAGGGGAATCGTAATCCATGGCACTGTGCCTCCTTGTCACATCGAAGGTTTACAGGGAAGCCAACGAGCTCCAGGGCTCAGAGATCCTCAGATCTACCATGAAGGAGCACACAGAGACCTCCTCATCTGGGCTTTGGGACTTGGGGGAGCTGGTAGCACAGATGAACCTGTCCCTGGTTTGGGCAGCTGCCTAGTTTCCAGTCCCTCCCAAAGTGGAGTCGACCTGTACCTTGTAGTCCATCTGCTCTGAGCAGTTGAACACGTAGACCATGACGCCCAGTGCACGGCCCAGGTCCTTGGTGGTCTCGGTCTTGCCCGTGCCTGCAGGTCCTGCCGGAGCCCCACTCATGGTCAGGTGCAGAGACTGGGTCAGGGTGATGTAGCACCTGCCAAACGCAGGAGGGCACAGGTCATCTTCAGGGCCCCAGGTGGCCCTGCTGGGGCCCAGGGAGACAAGGCTGGGGTCCAAGGCCATGCGAGGCCTGACGGCTTCTATAAAGGAAAGCCCAGAGACCCCCACTCTCATTTTCCCCCCACAGTGCTGTGGGAAGGACGTTGTGGAGAGCAATCTGACCAGGATGGTCCCTCCCTAAAGGGCGTTAGTGGCTCTCTGCTGGGCTCTTCCTGTTCTTGCCCTGCTCACCTCTCTAGCTTCGTTTCTCACTCTCCCCTCCCCCAAACCCCAACACTCTGAGGTCCAGCCAAGCAGAGCCATGTCCACACACACCTGCACCGTGCTTTTCCCCTCTTCTCCCCCCCCAGCCCCCAACCCTTTGCGTCTACCTGGATGATGACCCTCTTCAAGCTTCACCTGGCTAATGGTCACTAACCCCTCGGGACTCACACTGGACGTTACTTCACCCACAAGTGTCCCCGGGTCCCCCAACGGTGGGGTGAGTGAGTAGCTGCTCTCACAGCTGAGCTCCTACTCCACCTTAACTTCCCATGGTACCTATCACATACGTCTTTAGAAATGTCTGTATAGGGTACACGAAGGAGGGGCTATGTTTTATTTGCTTTTTCTTTCATCTCCAGAACAGCGTAGCTCTAGGCACATATACTCCCTCCACAGGTATTTATGAAATACATGAATGAATCTGTGAATGAATGGATCACTCAGTCAATCTATTTACTCCTCCTGTGACCATATTTACTAATGACAATAAGATAAACTCAGTTTTAAGCTTATTTCTGGTACTTTTAAAAAGACCTTGTATTTCCATTTGGTGTTGGTTTAAGATATTCCTGTGGGGTAAGAAGCATGTAAGAAGATGCTCAAGATCATTGGTCATTAGGGAAGTGCAAATTAAATCCACCATGTGATACAAATACACACCCACTAGGATGGCCAGAATCAAAAAGACAGACAACAACAAGTGGGTTGGTGAGGGTGTGGAGAAATTGGAAACTTCATACATTGCTGGTGGGAAGGTCAAATGGTACAGCCACTTTGGAAGACAGCTTGGGAGTTTCTTTAAAAGTAAAGCATACCATGTGATTCTGCAATTCCTGTCTTTGGAATTTGCTGAACTAAGTAAGAACATAGATTCACACAAAGACTTGTGCATAGTACAATACTCACCTGCTCATAGCCCTTGTTCATAGTAGCAATATTCATAACAGGAAAGAACTAGAAACAAGCCAATGTCCATCAACAGTGAATAGATGAACAGAATGTGGTCTGTCCATGCAGTGGAATACTATTCAGCAGTATAAAGGAATGAAGTACTGAGCATGCTACAAAATGGATGAACCTTAAAAACATTATGCTAAGTGAAAAAAGCCAGATACAAAAGATTATATATTGTCATTGCATTTATACGAAATGTCCAGAAAAGACCAATAAAGATAGCCAGCAGATCTCTCTGGGGTTTAGAGTGGGAGCAGGAATTTACTGCAAATAGAGCCAAGGAAATGTTCTAAAACTGTATTATTGTGATAGCTGCACAACTCTATATTTACTAAAAATCACTGAATTGTACACTTGTAACAGGTGAACCCTGAGGCATGTAAATTATACCTCAATATCACAATAAAGCTATTAAAATTGTGTCATTGGCCTAACTTTTTAATATCTAGCAAATCAATACATAGACTCTTGGCTTACAGTCTGGATAGTCTCAGGAGCCTTCCAAAATTAATTCTGTTTCTGAATCTGATGTCTTGAGATGACCAGGTCCTCTGAGTTAATGCCTTTCATGCCAGATGGTGATGGGGTTTCTACTGACTTCACTAAGTCTAGAATCAAAATGGTTTTGAGAAGACTTGAAGTAAGTTCCTTTTTTTCCCCTTTAATTAAGTGCAAAAAATCCCTTACCTATGTCATCCTTTCAAAGTAAAACCCAGGAAGGCAGTCTCCCCAGGCAGAGAGGAGAGATGAATGGAATTATTACACCATCGCCAGCTTGCCTGTATGATGGAATAAGTTGACTCAGCTGATCACGGGGACTTGGGCTGCATTTAACTCCCGGCCACCCGGGTTCACGCAGCTGCCTTACTTTCCCTATTGACATTAGAACATTGACCTTCACATTCATGAGGCAAGGTGAGGTGAGTCAGGGTTAAAGAGAAAAGTTGGATCTCATCTTGCCCTTCCTTGGCCGCTGTTACCACTTAATGATACTTCCTTCTTCTCCCAAACGTTCATAGATAGATCTTCACAGAGTCCTATGTGCAGCCTTAACTGCACCTGCCCTCCTGGCTTCTGAGTTTTGGGCTCCAGATTGGTTTGGTGCCTTCTACCTCTGCCAGCCTCAGGCTTCCTCTAGAACTGCTTGGGGCCTGCGGCAGCCCTGTGCCTCCCAGGAGGAAAGGCAGCGACCTGAACTAGCAGAATCTTCACCGCCAGACAACTCACCTCTCCACCTTCCCTCCCACCCCCTTCCTGTCCCATGGCTGTTCCCTCTGCCTGCCAGAGGGCTGTCACCAGCCTCTGCTCCCTGGAGCTGTAGGGCTCTCAAGGAATTTGGGAATCCAGAAGTGCAAGGTTTCACAAAAATAGAATTCTCATAGAAAAACTCAAGAATTCCTTGAAAGAAATCCCTGGAACCAGGTGTCAATCCCTTTTTGAGCATCTAACGAGCTTCTATTATCTCCAGAAAGCACTTGGGGGAAAACACCAAAATATTATTATTTTTCTCCCCATTATATTGGAACTTGAGAGATGGAAGGGATGCCCAAAATCAATTCATCCAATCCCCCTATTTTACAGATGGGTAGACTGAGGTTCAGGGAGGGGAAGCAGGCTATCTAAGGAGCTCAGGCCATGAGAAAAAACACAAAAAAAGAAAGAAACAATGTTTCCCTTTGCCGCTAGGGAGGTTGCCACGATGCTAGGGCTAGTCCTAGTCCTTCAGGATACAGCCCTGCTCTACGATTCCGTCTGTGGTCTTGTTAGAGTACTCACCTCTTCGAATACCCAAGCCAGTTCCTTCAATCTGCTCCTACTTGCTAGTGTGGGTCAGTAGATTGTGCTATAGTAGTTTACGGCAAGGACTCTGGACTCAGACAGAATGAGTTCAAAGCTCGCCTCCATTACGAAGTGTTTGTGAGTCTTAGCCAAATTATTTCTTTATGCCTTAAAAAAATTATTGAGATCTATCACATCATATTTTCTTTGTACAAAAGAATTTAGATAAATTTGCTGCTTCAAAAACAATGGCAAACATGTACTCACCAGCAAATTGGTATTAACTGATCAGCACCTAAGTGGACATATAGGAATAACATTTATCGGGCGTCAGGCAGATGGGAGGGGGAGGAGCGGTTGGGTATATACATACATAATGAATGTGATACGCACCATCTGGGGGATGGACATGCTTGAAGCTCTGTCTCTAGTGGGGAGGGGGGGAAAGGCAACGAATGTAACCTAAACATTTGTACCCCCATAATATGCTGAAATAATAATAATAATAAAATGGCAATTGTGAAAATGGCAAAGAATCCTTTGAGAAGAGATCCAGAACAACCAACGAACCGGAACACAGACGTGGATCAGTTTAGTTTGGTTCCAGTGGGAACGCAGAACCTTTAGTGTTGGAAGAGACCTCAAAGGTGAGGCAGTTTGACTTTTTAACCATGCCAGGTTCTCCCCCCACTAACTCCTTCAAATATGATCATGAAGCCTCTCCTTCCAGCAAGGCACAGTTTATTATTCTAGAAGTTGGCCCTTACACAGTGGGCTGGTTCTAATTGTTTGAAAGGCCTTCCTAATATTGAGGTAAAATTAGTTTTCTTTGGGCAAATGACTTCTAGAGATTTTATTCTTATCTTCCCCGCCAAGATCTCATAAGGATAATATGAGACAAGAGATTTGAAAGTGCCTTGAAAAGTAGAAAGCTGGTCCACTTTCAAGGTATTATTTTTGGGGTAATAAATATATGAAATCCAGCTTTTCTTTTTCTGATAGTTATTCAACTGGAGGATAAAGAAAATGTCAAAGATGCTGTATCTTGGTTTCAGCTGTGACTAGCCTGTGGCTATCACAGAAATGTGGTCTGGATAATCTTAGAGTTGGTAAAAGCATAGTTGGTTTATATTAATTTTCTATTGCTGAGTAACAAATCACCACACACTTGGTGGTTTAAAATAACACTCATTTAATATCTCACCGTTCTATAGGTCAGAAATCAACGTGGGTTTTCTACTTACGGTTACATAAGGCTAAAATTAAGGTTTACCAGCTGGGCCAGACTCTTGTCCGGAGACTCTGGGGAGGAATCTCCTTTCAAACCCATCCAGGTTTTTGGCAGAATTCTCTCCTGAGGCCCCTGTTGGTGGCTGTTGGCCAGGGGGTCTCTCAGCCCCTAAAGGCCATTCTACCTTCCTTGGACACGGCCTCCTCTATCTTCAAAACCAGCAACGGCAGGTCACATTCTTCTTGTGCTTCAGATCTCTCTGACATCCCCGTCTGCTCTCAGCCAGGAGAAAGCTCTGCTTTTAAGGGCTCCTATGATCCCATTAAGTCCACCTGAATAATTTCCCTCCTCCACACAACACAACACAGCCATGGGAATGATATCATCACAGTCACAGTTTTTACCCACACTTGAAAGGGAAGGGATAACACAAGGTTGAGAGTCATGGCGAGGGGTGGGGGGTGGGGATGGGAGGGTCACTCATAGAATTCTGCCTACAACATGGTTCAGTGACCATGAGGAAGAAATGAACATAAATGTGACAATATCCATCTGCAGGGAGCCTCCAGTGGCATGCCCAGGACTCAGATTAACTTGAACTAAGAAATAATTGATTAATAGAAGATTGACCAAAATTCTGAATAATGCTAACAATTAAAAATGATGGGATAGACCCGACAAAGTCAAATTTAAGAGAAACAAATACAGGTGATTATTGAACTGATCTTGAAATGAGCAGAGACTTTCTAAGCATAAAAGTAATAAAAGAACACCCCAGAGAAAACTGGGCAATGACAGTAATAAATAATTCACAGGACAAGAAAATGCAGTAGTCAATAAACGCATGAAAATGCTCAACCTGTGAATAATTAAGGACATCCAAATCCAGGCGAGATACACTTTTGACTGATAAAACTAATGAAAAATGTAACAGTAATACTTAATGCTGGTCAGAGTGCTGTGTCATGATGAACACTTTCATAAACTACTCATGAGGGTGGAAACAACATTGTAATTCTGCTTCTTGGAATTTATCCCAAGGAAATAAGAAATTTGGTCAAAATTTACATGTAAGTGAGTTTATGCAGCTTCAATTTCAATAGTAAAAGCTTAGATATAACTTAAATACCAACAATATGTTTATGTTACATAAATTATAGGATACTTGTAAATACACTACAATTCAACTATTAAAGTGTCTTAGAAGAATATTTAGAGACTATTTCTATCAGTTTGCATGTAAAAAAAAGAACATGCACAAGACAGTGTTAAATAAAACAAGCAATCATTTTATATGGATCACATGCTGTATGTTTTATATTTTATACACAGCATGTGATCTCAATTTCATTTTTCAAAATCTGCATGTAGAAGGAAACAGACTAAATATTAAGAGGGGCTATCTCTGAGTGACTTTTATTTTCTTTTTAACAGATTACTAAGTTTTCCAGATTTTCTCCAATAAAAACATCAGAGAAAAACTTAAAAAGAAAATTATATGACATTTGCTATTTGTGTCCTTGTCCAGCAAATCATCTTCAAAGACTGTTGCATCGATTTTATTTCATCTACTTGTGGGAGTTCTTGAGAAATTAAGGGTACTCAAAATTGATAAGTAGTTGATTAAAACAATGCTTCACACAGCCCAGGGCAGAAAGGGGTACCTGTGTGTGAAGGAGAAGGAAGAGAAGGAAAGTGGAGATCATCCAAAGGTCAAGAAACAACTTATGAGAATTGCTTTTGTTCAGCCTGAAAAAGCATTTCTATTTCGTTCTTCAACTTAGCGTTGTGCCCAAGTCCTGTGACAAGGGCTGAGCCGTCACACCTACTTATATATTCAAGTCCCGTCCAGGCAGTGGGAAATTCCAGAGAAACAGGCATAATCAGTGGGATGTACTCTAACACGGGTGTGCTTTTAATGAATGTGCAGAGGTTGTACGGATCAACTGTCCATTTGATTAATTCTTCTGGCAGAAGAGAATTAAATGTACTTAGGCTACACACCAGTAAAGGCTGAATGCTTTTTAAAATGTGATTTTCTGTGTTGAGCACAATTTTTCTTTCTGGGCAAAACATTTCTTGAGATAATAATGGAAGTCAATGAGAGAATGGAATTTGCCATGTAAATACTCAACTACATACTACTTTGTCAGAAAAGCATCTCATGTGCAAACGAGGTTAAGGTCTATATAATATTCACCATTATTTGAGGCAAATCTTCCTTTCAAGTTCTTATTTGCATCATTTCACAGAAGAGTGATAAATCCCTGTTTTAGAAATAATTCATTGTCAAAACTTTACCCTTTCCCTCTCTAAGGCATTCAGCATTTGTGTACTAGAGAACTCTCAGTCTAAAAGAGGTAATTATCTTCTCTAACTCCCAGGCAGGTGCTAAGGCCCAGGGAAAAGAAAAGTCTTGTACTTTTTATCATTTGGAATGGCACTGTCTGATATGTCAGTAGGAGGAAGGAAATATTCGAATGGTATAGGGAAGCTAGGCCATATCTAGAGGCTCAGAAATCATTTTACTGCATTCACTCAAAGAGTATTTCTCGAATGCCTATTACATGCCGAACATGGTGCTAGGTCCTGGGAGTAGAGCAGAGAGCAAATGAAAGTCAATGTTATCATGGAACATATAGTCTACAGAGGGAGGCAGACATTCATCAAATTGTTCAAATATATAATGGCTTCACTATTCTGTTCCAAGCGGTATGAAGTCCCAAACTATTAGCTCATATTCCAAGGCAGGCAGAAAAACTCACTGCAGTCAGGAGTACTCTACCAAATTTCCCCTGCAAATGATGGATGTCTTGCTGAGCATCTTCATAAGGACAAAGACACCGGACAGGGTCCAGTCTGAATGAAAAGGTGAGAAAACTTTTCCTTTAACCCACCCTGGATGGGCCCTTCCGACTAGTGGGGCCCACTTAAAGGACAAGTAAAACCTTAAGACTCCAAACGCCCCAGAGTACTGCTGCCTTTGTCATTCCAGCTGCAAAGAGAGCTAAGTCTCCCTCTAAGCAGGTGTTGTTTGCATTTGTCTTAAGCTGAGGTGGGGAGGAGGTTGGGTTTCCAGCCCAGCACAAAAAACAGAGTAGCTGCTCCTTCCTCTTTGGGAGCCAAGGTGCAGACGGAGTCCTGGGTAGATCTTTCCCCTAAGTCAACTTCCCCTTCTTGATTCTGTCTATGCTGATGATCTGGGCATTTGACATTCAAACATCATTCATTCATTCATTTGACAAATAGTAATTCGACACCTACTAGGTAGGTGCTGGTGAAGTCACAGTAAATAAGACAGACAAAGGTTTCTGACTGCAAGGAGCTTACACTCCAAAGGGCAATGCTGATAGCAAGCAAGCAAGGTCATTTCAGAAGGGAGGAGATGTCAGGAAGAAGATAAACAGGGGATCTCTCAGGGTTATCTTCTGGGCATGTATAAGCGGGGAGAGGCTGCCTTTTAGAAAGAATGGTCAGGGAAGGCCTCATGGAACTGACAGGAGAACAGAAGATCAGAAGGTGCCAGTGGAGAAGGGTTTTCCAGGCAGAAGGAACCATGTGTGTGAAGGCTCCAAGATGAAACAAACTTCAAGTGATTAAGGAGTAGCAAGGAGACCGTGTGGTTGAAATGTAGACATCAGGGCAGTGGACAGGAATTAACAGGTCCCGTGAGGAGTTCACGTTTTAGTCTAAGAGTAGCAGAGAGCTCCTAGAGATGGTGACCTGACTTCCACAGGATCCCACAAGGAAGAGAGATCCGAAACTAAGAAGGGAGCAGCGGGACTCTGGGTGGAAGAACTTTCCAGACTGGGCAGGAAAAAGAGTTAAAGAAACAGAAAACACGAGGGAGATTAACCATCTCGACCATGACTGTTCAGCTGGGTGGTCTTGACCCATGGATGATGTTGGGATTTTCAAGTACTCTGGGTGTCCCATCCCCTCTTCATTCCACGAGCACAATGATTGCAATTTAACTAATTTGGAAATATCTATCAGATATTTGGAAATATATCTGAGTATTTGACTAAAATACAGGCTACATCACTGAAAATAGGCCAAGAGAAATTAAGTAAAAGACAGCACAGATTCTATCTGGCCATTTTAACCTTCACAATTTATGACAATCTCTTTATTACCTACAAGTCATTTCTTTCAGGGAGCCAGTCATTCAGATATACAACTCTTTCTGGAGAAGAGGAGATTTAGCGGTCAATGGGATTATAAGGAAAGGGCATGAACTCTGAGTAGACTTCACAGAAATCTCAGCAGAATTAAAATATCATTTCTCATATAGACCACGACCTTCTTTCCCTACCCTCTCCCTCCTTTGCCTGTGTTCTGCCGTCAGATAAATCTCCATAAAGTACAGATTTCATCATTTTACTCCTCTGATGAAAACTTTCCAATAGTTTATCATAACTTACAGATAAAGAATATATTCTTCACACTCTGTAGTCTGACCCCTTTATGGCTGACGCCCTCCTCCAAACTCAAAAGAGTCTACACTCACTCTCCCAGGAACATATCAGAGTTTTCCCATTTACATGACTTTGTCCACAATATACCATTTTCCAGGAATGTTTATCAGTAGCTCCTTAACTTTTGGGAATCTAGATCACTTTAACAATTGATGAATGCTATATATCCTCTTAATGGAAAAAGAGACACATGAACAGATTTCTGTATGATCTCATGGACACCCTGATGACAACCTTACAAACTACCGAAATCCTACTGGAATCCAATATGTCCTTCAAGGTCCAGATCAGATACTGTCTCTTCCCTGAAGCTTTTCCAGTTCTTTTCGTCTCTCTATGAACCCTCTGTGTCCAGAGGGCTTACTGCTGAGTCACTTGCTTAGAAATTTGTAGCCAATGGTTTTGAACTCTATTTTATCCTACAGCCTTGTACTTTTTCCCCTTGTGCTGGTTAAATTTTTATCTACATATGTCTCATTTTCCTCACTAGAATTGGAATTTAAGGGAAGGAAATGTTTTCATCATCTCAGTATTCCCAGTGACCAGTTCAGTGTCTGGTGTGAATTCATTCATGTGTGAATTAATATGAATGACAAGGAATGTGTCTTCCTAAAAAAATTGTGAGCTCTTTCATGGTTGGGACTACGCTTGCTTTTATCTTTGTATTGCCAGAGTGAGAGGTACTGAATAAATGTGCCAGTTGATTGATCTACTGATGATAAGAAAATAATAATAGGGAATAATGACTAAACACTTACTATATAATAAACTCTTGATAAGCTTTACTGTCTTTTAACTTTACAAAAATCATCATTTCACAGATGAGGAAACTAAAAATTAGGTCAATTTTTTCCCATGGTCAAACAGCTGGTGTGCACTGGAGTTGGTGTTAGGTGTGTGTGGCTGCCAAGTACTTCCTCAAAAAGTCATGGCTCGTTGATTTGCTCTCTGGGGTTTGTTCCAAAGAAAGGCTCTGCCCTACATCCTCTCAGTTTCATTTTAAATCTGCTGGTTGAGTCAGGTCGTTCCCTTGCAGCTCTGTGGACAAATGGCAAGTGACGGTGACCTTGACCCTGGACAGTCTGAATCAGACAGCACTAGGGTTGTCAGTAGCTGACACCAATGCTCACCTGTCAGTCAAAGGTGTGATCACCAGGCGAGGCGTATTTCCCAGGTACTCATAGGAATACAGAAACTGGGCATCGCAGATGTTGGCAAAGCAGTGTTTGACCTCGTCATCCCAACGATGGCGCAACTGGGACAGCCAGAGGAAAGCCTGGGCATTGTCTACCTATAGAGAGGTTGGCAAAGTAGGTGGGTGAACCACTGTGTTCAACAGGGAGCAGGTGGCCTCTTGGCCACAGGACACAGAGGAGTCTGGAAGACTTGGGTATTTTCTACTGCTAAAGGGAGCAGTGTGCTGTGACCATCACCACACAGAAAGCACAAGCTGCTCTGATTACACTGTTTTGCTGAGTTTTTAAAAGGTAGGAGCAGCCACCATGATCCTCCCAGTGCTGGGAAGACCCTGGGGTCCCTATGTTTTGGCCATCTGTGAGCAGCTCCTATGGTGTTGCTGTACACAGAGAGGGACACCTCCGGATGTTTGGGACTCACCTTCTGGGTAATCATCTTGGCCACCACATCCCGGGCATGCACATCAATGGTGCATATGGTCATGATCTTCTGCCGGTCCCCCTTGGAGAGCTGGCCAATCAGCATGGTGATGAGGGTTTTGAGCTGGGCCACTTGCTTCTTGTAATAATCCTTCAGCGCATTCTCATAGCCTTCCTCCAGCCTGGCAAATGCAATGCCCACTTCTGTCGTCCACCAGATCTGTGTGCAGGTCAGGGCCACCTATGGCACCAACAGTCACTTAGCAAAGCTGTTACCATGGCTGTTTCCAACCAGCCCACTCACCACACAGCAAGGGCTCAGGATGTAATTGCATGGGTGACATAAGCCCCTTCACGCCCTCTGCCACCAGCATCAACTAAGTGAACCATATGCCCTAGCCCTGGAAGATGTGAAGTAGTTACAACATAAGTGGGAAAAACACTTTCTGCTCTTGAAAAACTTATCATTGGGTTGAGAACAACCAAAGACTAACTGTGGTCAATGTCAGTGGCTTCTGAAAATTGCTACGCTGATGATAAAGTCTTTTACTTTGCAGAGGCAGCATCTTTCTCCTGTGCTTGGGAGGATAATGATATGTTGACTGGGCATCTCAGTGACACCCAATCTTTGCTCTGTTCTTCTTCTCGTGGTCTGATATTCTAATTTAGTGAGGCCCTTCTGACCCTCTGGGGCACACATTTGCTTGTCCACAAGACTTTCACGACTCTTTTTAAAAATTTTTCCAAAACCTGTAACTCTAAAATGCCTCCTTTTGAAAGTCAAGGTGAATGTCACCAAAATTCAGTATGGTCAGTGTTTTCCAGAGATTAAAAGTAAATACATGGAAAAAGCAATTCAAATACATACTTCTGTTTGCTTGGGAAATTTTACATAGAACATGAATAATTTTGATTATTCATGGTGGAGCATTTAGAAACATTGCTCATCTGTAGTATGATTTGGTTTGGGAGACATTCCTGTAGATGATATCTGTTGTAATAGCAGGAAGCAACACCTTGTCTTGTCTCAAAATTCTGATACAGGTGTATGAGGAATTCTGATGGAAATTATTCCTTTTGTTGAAATAGAGAATCTCATTGCAGTAAATAGTACCATTCCTTAGTTTATCCATTTCTACCTTCGAGTCTATGTACTATTAGATCTTGTTACAGAAGTTCCTCTTACACTGGTGGCCTTGTTGGAATGGCTGGATGGGATGCACCAACTCTGCTGTCAATAAATACCTCTGCAAAGTGCCGACGCCTTTCTCTTCTTTTCGTCCAAGTTCCTCCCTGCCATCCACGTTCACTGTCCATACTTCCCACCTTCTTCCCACTCCTCAACCCCTGGCAGTGTGGCCTCTTCCCTACCACTCCCCTGAAAGTTCATCCATGGGCATTCTTCATCCTCTTTATTTGTCGTGGTCGTGTAAAAGTGTTTGGCATTTCTGACCCCTCATCTGCTATCAAAGGCTTCTGTTTTGGTTTCCATGATTACCAGTTCCCAGTTTTCCTTCTGCCTAAAAAGACCATTTCTCATTCTGCTTCTTCTTGCCTTCTCGGGCTCTGAAGGATGTTCGAAGACTTGTTCTACACTCTCATCCCATTCTACACATTTTCCAAGAGCAATCGCATCTACGCCTATGGCGTCGATTGCTATGAAACGTCTGCAACCCCCAACTAGACCAACATCACTACTGTGCTATTAACTGGGAAAGGAGAAGCGGTATATTAAAGTCAGATTTTACATCTTAAAGAACTCTCCTTAGGTCTTCCCTCTCTCTTATTACCCTCCTGAGGAACCTATAAGGAATTCAGATATATCATAGAATCAAGTTAGACTCCCTAACATGGTCTGTAAGAACAGGTTTCTAGAATCCATCTGCCATCTCTTGCTCCTCACCCCTCACTCTGGCTTCAGCCAAACTCAGTCCCTTGAACACATCACGCTCGCCCTGGCTTCCTGGCCTTTGCCCAGACCCTGCCTGGTGCTTGGTTGCTCTTTCCCTCCACGTTTAGCCTGCTAACTGCTACTTCAAATCTCAGCTTGCACATCAGATGCGCAGGGGGTGGTCCCCGAATCCCACTCACTAGCTGTGTGCCTCTGGAGCACGCTGAGCTTCCTCTTTTATCTCACCAGTCACAGTTGTGAGTGGCTGAGTCCACGTGAGCCTGTAAACTCCAGCAGGTGGGGTTACATTGCCTTGTTCCCTGCTGGTGTCTCCTGCACAGGGCACAGAGCTTGGCACACACAAAGGAGGCTGGTTCAAAGAGTTGGGAGTAGGGAGAATTTTCTCCCCACTCTAGCCAGTGAGGGATAAGATATACCACCCCCACTCTTCCAAGGCTGTGGTTGAACTACATCAGGGCTGTCCACCCCCGACCCCTCCTGCTGACCCTGCACAGCCATCAGGGATTCAGGCCCCTCCCGACTGGGACACCCACAGCAGGTCTAAGGTCCAGCAGCCTCTGAAGGCTGAGGGTGCGAGCCCAGGAGGATGCAGCCCACAGAGGTCCCACTGGGAGAATACCTGAGCTGGGTAGTCAAAGAGCCACTGCTCCCTTGGCTTTTCTTCATAGGCAGCCACACCTTCGGTCATCTCGTGCCTCACAGTAGCCTTCATGTGAGCAAGTACGTGGTTCAGCCATGTTTCCACCTGGAAGAGCAACTCTGGGTTAGACATGGGCACCTGAGAAGCTTTGATCAGTGCTACATGTTTTCTCTCCCTCTGCCTTAGGGAGTGAAGAAAATAGAAAAGACCCGCCATGGTACACAGCCCCACAAGGCTGGCAGGAGGCACAGGGAGACACATTGTCTGTGCAATCCAGGGCGTGATGAGTGAGGACAAGGCATGATAAACAGGCTGACGTGCCCATGTGGAACCCGCAGGGCAGAGCGGGTGGGGGATGCCACGCGGATTTCCCACGATGAAGTCTAAACCTGGGTTAAGCTAAGAGTGAACAAGTCAGTGGATTCACATGGCCTCGCCCACAAAGAGCACAGAGATGCAAGCCAGGATTGAATTTCCCAACTTAATGCTTTCTGGGACTACAAAAAGAACACATTCTGAATTAAACCCCAAGACCACCCTCATAATATGACTGAGAACCTCTGATTATTTTCTGGTACTAGAATTGCTTTCCAAGAGACATTTATGTGGATAAAGGCGGAACCCTGTAAAAGATCTCTTTTCCAGGAGTCATTCTGCACTAGATAGAATCAATGCTTTACAGGATCATTTAGGATAATGATCAAGGATGGCTTATAATACCTTAGTGGTTGGTGGTGCTGAAGGAGGGGAAGGAGGTTTAGGGAGTAAATGGCCCCATGATTCGTGTGCCTTGAATTGGATGTGGATATTTGGAGGTCGAAGTTCCTGGAGCAGGGCAGTAGTTCCTGGAGCAGGGGGAAGGACAGTGGGAGGAAGTGACTCTGAGGGCTATTTATGCAGGGAGGGGACAGCTCAGGAAAGTAGTTGATTCAAAGGACATTTTCTCCCAGGCAAGGAGTCAGTGTTCCAGATTCCCCTGCGGGGTGCTCTAGGGGTTGCCATGTTAACATCCCCTGGTGCTGCTAATCATTTTAAAGTCCTTTTCTTGTTGACTTGGGTAGTTGTTTATGTGCATTTTATTCCTCTCTGCACAAGTCTTTGGTTAAGGAAAAGATATGAATGTTGACATGTGTCCTTCCCGGGGAGAGGAAAGCAGGGCACCAGAGGCTGCTCCAATGTCAGTTCAAGTCAAAGGAAGCTGCTGTCCCAGCGCAGGGACAGCAGCTCTGGACCAAGGCCAGAAAATCCCTCCCCAAAGTTGATGCTGATCACATTTGCATGAAGGTGCTTGAGAGAGAAAGGCATAAGGAGGGGAAACGTTACCTGCCCGCTGCAGTCGCAGGGCTCACTGAAGGCCACGTACTCTTCCTCTCTGCTGTACATGCCGAGACTTGTCTTGGTTGGCTTCTCCCTGGCATCTAGCTGGAACTGCATCTTGGCCATGTTGTCGAAGAGTTTGGGAAGGTGATGTTGCACCTATGAATGGAAACAACACCAACGAACTGGAGAACATATCCAGGAAGTTGCTTATTAGAATTGTTCAGGGGCCTACCATGTGACAACTACTGTGACAGACAGAGTAGCGGATGCCAAGCATTTAGAGGGAAGTTCGTGGGAACAACAGTGATGTGAGGATGGGAATGAACTGAATTAGACAGAAGTGGCCATAGGAATACATATAAAACTAGTGACAATCACACTAGTGACAGTGATTTGACTAATTTCTGCTTGGTTTGCTATAGATAGGAACAGACTGGAGAAAAACAGGACGGTCTGGTTATAAACCTTCTTCTGAAGAAAACATGACCCTGGGTCAGAGACAGGCAGAGGATAGTCTGGCAGAAGAGTCAGACACATCCAACTGTTAAGAGTCAAGAGTGGTGGCAATGGTGTGCTGTGGAAGAAGTTGCCCTGTTACTGGAAGCATTTCAGTGCAGCAGACAAGCATCAGGCGGGCCCAGAGCAGCGGCAGGCATGCTCACGCCAGGTGGAGAGCCGGCAGTGCTGGTGCTCCCTGGCCTGGCATCTCATGATGCAGATGTCTTGACAGATGCCTGGGGCCCTAGTACCAGGAGCAATGCTGGACACAGCCACACTGTGGTCTGAGGTGAAGAAATGGCAGGTTGAAGCAAAAGCAACACACAGAAAGCTGTACTCCAGCAGAATGTCTTGAATAGATACAAAGAGCCCTCCGGCTGCAGGTACCCTGTGTTATGATGCTAAATTTAGAACATCTAGCTTTCACTGAGAGGAAAAATCTAAGAGCATTTAGGCAAACTGTGCACCCACTGGAGGAGACATCACCCACACTGGCTTGGGACAAACAGCTTGACGGGATGGACCTTTCTTTATTCAAGAACAAATGGCTAATTGAAAAAAACAACAACATAGAACCTATGCAGATATTCTGATACTTAAAACAAAAAGAAAACAAAGATATAGAGAGATAGAATAAGAGCATATATATATATATATAAGTTTTAATAGGGGAAACAATTTTGAAAAACATTGTCTTGTTTTACTTTCAGTTAAAAGAAAGAAACACAAACTCTATAAAATATGAAGTGAAAGATGAGTTGGCGGCGGTAGAGAAATAAAATAAGGAAACTAATAGTGACATAATACATTTATAACAGCTTTAGCAATACTAAAGGGCTGAATTGACACACAAAAAACTAAATGTTGTGGATAAACTTGCGAAACTATCAAAGAATGATGAGGAAGAAGAATAAAAGTGACAAAAATATGATAAAAGAGAAGGTAATGGATGCATAAAGCAAGAGGAAAATGGAATCTCAGCTTACATAAATATGATCTGAAGGAAAAAAATCCAGATAAATGGAATAGAAATATTATTTACAAACATACTGGAAGAAAACTTCATCAAGATAATGAAAACTCTGGTTTTTGGATAGGAAAAATCCTCATTATGTGTCAGAGACATATTAACAAAATAAAGCAATTATCTAAACATATATACATTTTAAAAATTTAATTTAAATCTTGATCTCTTTAAGGATCCAGAGAGAAAGAAGTTAGGCTATCTAGAAAGTTAAAAAAAAAAAAAAACAGCAAGCAGGCCTCAGGTGACTTCTCTGTAACAACAAACAGCAGAGTGATGTCTGTAGGGATTGAAGGGAAATCGCTGTGACACATGAATTCTAAACCTAACCTGTCCCGAGCCATGAGGCCCCGGCCATAGTTTTGCTTTGCCTGAGCCTTACCCTTCCCCCCTCATAGCTGAAATTAAGTTTCTATTTTCCAGGAATGGTGAGTTTTGCTTTACAGCCAGTGATCTCATATGCATATCATGCTGCTGATTGGTCAGTCCTTTTTTATTTCTAATTTGCATTGTGATTGGGCATTCCCCTCTCACTTGTCTATAAAAGCTGTAACCTCATGCTCAATAAACGAGACTTGATCAGAATACTGTCTTGTCTCCATCTCTCGCGTCTCTTGTCCCATCCAACTCCCTCTCCCTCCTCCAGGTTCTGCGAATAACGTACCCGCGGGTCGGGACACTAACCATTCAATCACTCACATGTGAAATGACAGAGAGTCAGATCTAGAAGGAATTAGGAATTATTTACCATATTCCTTAGCGTGTGTGTGTTTGGGGGGAGACTACTCAAAGATTTACTCAAACCAAATGAAAAATGAATCAAAGCAAATATTTAAGGATGCGTACATTGTGCATAAAAGTTATAAAAAAAAAAGCCTGGAAGTGATCGGACCCCTTCTATACATAGAATTAATGAAATTATCATTACCAAGTAGTATGTGCATGTTATAAATATTTCAATGCCACCATGCCTGGGCTACTTTGAAAGTATTTCAATCTATAGAATATAAATAAGGGCTGTACCTATAAGGGATAATCTTTCTTTAGTATTTGCTTCTTATCAACAAATGAAAAACATAGTTTCAATAAATTAGAAAGGGTGTGTCAAAGAGAGAAACCTTGTGTGGGGGTGCCATCTTTTGGCTCTGTTGAAGAAGTTCTCACCCGTTGCAGGCAGGGATGCAAAAGGACACCCTTGCTATGGAGAGAAACTTGGCAGTACCTAACAAGACTGCATATGCATTTACCTTTGAGTCAGCAATCTCTCTTCTAGGAGTCTACCTAGAAGACAGACCTCCAAAAATACGAAGTCCAAGGTTATTCAATGTCACATTATTTGCAATTGCAAAATATTATAAATGACCTACAGCCAAACTATGGTATATCCGTCCATGGAGTAAGGTGCAAATTAAAAAAAAAATGGAGATATCTTTGAATTGATATACAGTGATTTCCAGGGTATATAACCAAGTTTTTTTTTTTTTTTTTAAAAACGCACACAAATATATATACCATGCTTCCTTTTGTGTTAGAAAGAAGAGGAAATAAGAAAATGTACACGCACAAATGTAAACATGCATCTCCTTCTTCTTTGCAATGATAGACACAGAGATGATAAACCAGACAATAATGAAATCGCTTACCTATAGAGACTGAAGCAGAGGTGGCAATGACATGGAAGGGAGAGGGGAAGAAGTGACACTTTCAGAATACACATATCTTTTTGCATAGTTTGACTTTTGGAATCATATCAGTGTTATTCAAAAAAATAAAATCAACAAGAGTGGGAAAGAACCTACCACTGAAAGCAAAGATAAGTAAATGAAACCAACTCTACTTCAAATGAATAACAAAATCACATAAAAGGAGGAAACAAATCCATCCAAGTATTTTGAGACTCAAACTCTATGGCAGTCAGCAGTGGTTCTCAGAGTGTGGTCCCCAGACCAGCAGCATCACTTGGAAAATTCTTGCAAATGCAAATTCTCCCACCCTCCCAGACCTACCAAATCAGAATCTTTGGGAGTGGGATCTAGGAATTTGAACCTTAACAAATCTTCCAGGTGATTCTGATAGATTCTGAAGTCTGAGAACCAATGTCTATAGCTCCAAATATCAACAGTGCTTCAGTTAATTACTTTAATTCTCAAAAACCCTTATAACACAGTAGGCCTCTCCTATTTTTTGCAGATAAGTTTGCTGCAAAGAAGTGATACGCCAAAGACTATATGGCTAATATAATGGCTAGAACCAGAGCTAGAATCCCAAATTTTGGACTTCTCACATTTGCTTTTGCCACTAAACCACCTCAATATGCAGGTAATACAACCTCCAATCTCATCTCCCTATGGGAATTTAGCTATTGCTTTTGACCACTATTCACTGGATGTCTCTTCAGATCCGGATCAAAGGCATTCTCTGTCAAGGCTTAACCCCTCCCACCATCGCCGTCCTCAACACTTCTCCGGTTCTACATTAGGGAGTAGCCTCTGCTGGGCTGGAGGGGACCCTGAGCAGCAGTAACGGAGGAACGCAGAAAGCTCTGACGTGAGCGATGACATTGGTGGCAACACAGACCTGAAATACACGCCCTGCCAGAGAGAGGAGGCTTAATGGAGAGCCTGAAACTCCCCCTCTGGAAGCACCCCCAGCTTACCTGCTGCGGGGCTGTGCTGTTGGAAAGGATGTCTAACAAATCGGAAGAGGAGAGAAAGTAAAACCGAGGGAAGGCAAGCCTCTTGGTGTCGAGGTACTCTGCCAGGGCCTTCTCACACAGGCACAACCTGAGGGCACAGAACACAGAATTTCCTAATTAAGAATGCCTAGACCCATAGTACACATATATTACCTAAACGCAAATACATGCGATGCACGGGATATATGCAGAAATTAGCACAGGAAACACTTACGGATATTTGCAAACACACACATTGATGCATCGACATCAGCATAAACACCTCTATTAAGTGTTGCCCAAACACACAGGTATGACAAGGGATGTGCACAGATACACATATTCACTCACTCGGGCATTAAATACAGCAGAGAACTCAGAGACAGAAGGGGGGGGGAAGGAAATACTGCCTTCTTCCTTACAAAAGCCGTAACGAGCCATCACCTGCTTTGAATATCCTCCAGTTTTTCATAAAGACCTGATTTGTTGGTGGCTTCCACGACATTTGGAGTTTTCTGAGCATCATATGCCAGCTCTTTAAAGTCAACGTCAATGCCTTCAAACCTTTTCGAATCCTGCAAATAAAAATGAAGGAAAAAATGAACTACCACTGTCCTCAGTTCCTAGAAGCTCCCCTCAGGTAGCCAGGCAGAAGAAGAAACCTGTTCCTGCGTTGTCCAATTCAGATGAGACTCAAAGAAGGGAATATTCTTAGCTTGAAACAGCAGTTCTCAAACATTTTTTTCTTAGAGCCCATTTACATTTTAAAAAATTATCCAGGAGTCCAAAAAGCTTTTGTTTATATAGGTAGTATCATATCTATCAATATTTTCTGTATTAGAGACTAAAGGGTTTTTTTTCTTTTAGAAATTGTTAAAAAATTGTTAATTTATTTAAAAAGCCCAATAATAATGTAACAATAATGAGCCCATTATGTTAACATAAATAATGTTATCGAAAATAATTATATTTTCCAAAATACAAAATGACAGATGAAAAGGTGGCATCATTTCACTTTCTTTTTGTCAGATCTCTTTAGTGGTTGACTTAAGAGGAGACATCAGTATTCTTATGTCTACTTCTGCATCCAACTTATCGTGACATCTCATATCACATAGCCAGCCTCCGGAGAACTTCACTGTACTCTCATGGAAGAATGAGAGCAAAAAAATAGGCAAATAGCATGTTAGTATGATTAGTAAGACAGTTCTGATTTTGAGGACCCCTTGAAAAGGTCTCATGGACCACTCCCACCCCAGGCACAAAGCACACGATTGCTAAGTCAAGCAGATAGTGGATCTAATGTTCCTTCTGGGACCATGCAAAAGTCTACATAACCAAAGTAAGTTTTGCCTCAGCAAATGTACTACTATGACGTCCAAATTAATTAGATGCCATCATTTCCCCCAAACACACCCCCCAAAGTGTTATTGAAATAGTAATGTATGCAAAGATCTTTAGCCTAATGCCTGGCACCTTGTAAGAGTTTGTTGTATTGTTATTACATGAGAACAATCATAATGCTACATGCTTTGTGCATTGTTTTAATGAATTGTCTGGAGTAGATACTAGTATTAGTCCCAATTTACCTAGGAGGAAATCAAGCACGTGCACAAATGAGGTTAGTAACACGCCAAGGTCCCGCAGCTCTGCGGGAGGACTCAAGCCCAGGACTGCCGTCCCGGCCCTCTGAGATGCACACCCCTCTCCCACGAAGATTTAAAAACAGGAGGGCTGGGTAAAGGAATTCAAGATTCCTCAATGAGATGCTTTGCTTCGGTTGAAAATGAAAGAGTATCAAGGTCGTGGAAGCATCGGAAATATCTGGCATAAATGTTGAAACGAAACAGGCTGGATAGAAAATTGTAATTACATTGACAGCAATTATGTAAAAGTATGTATAGACACAAACACGAGTTGGAAAAAGTTCATAATGAATGAACATAGTTACTAGTTAAGATGAAAGATCGTGGCTGATTTTATTATGTTTCAAAATTGTTATATTGTTAATACAAAGAAAATAAATGTGTTTACATATTTTGTGCACACACCTCTGGCACTGTTTAGAAGATAATGCTGCTGATTCTTTGATGTTTCTAATTAAAAGTTCTCAAACGTCTCCTTTAGTCTCTACAAAAGTCTCCACCTGTGTCCTCGCCTGTGACACCTGTGCCTCTAAGTGAGCCTGACCTTCTTCCGTCACTGGCATTTGAGATAAAATCTGGCCCATTCAATCTGACTTAATTACAACTGCTACAACAGAATTGTTTTCTGTTATTTTTAATTGCAAATGTACAACCTTTAATCTACATTATTATGCTAAAATACTTTTATGGGATTAGCTGGAAAACTATGTTTTGGTGGAATGTGCTTTCATTTCTAAATGTGGCCTGGACAGCTCATGACATTTTGGAATCAAACTAATTTCCAGAGGAAAGTCTGGGAAAAAAAATTTTTTTAAATGAATTAAAATCCACTGAGAGAGGGGTAAGTTAATGGCATATTAATTAGGCTGAATTAGAGGGCACGATCAAACACGGGGAAGGTAATAATGAGAAGAACACATATTTGAGGGAAAGCATTGTTTGGTATTTAGCAGGCTGACACAGGCCGGAGGTTTACAGAGTGGCTTGCTGCCTAGAAGGACTGGAATTTGCCTGGGAACAAGGCTCACTTTCAGTCGATACTGCATTTTAATGATCCAGGGAGCAACCCATGAGGAGCTCATCGGAAACTGCAGTGGCCAATATTTTTGGTCTCCTTTCTTGTGCAATTTTCTAAAAATGCAGTTTTGCACCCATCTAAAGACAAACTGATTGGTGCGTGGTTCACCTCCTCTCTTCCTCTGCCTGACTTTTGGCGGTAGGTAAGGTCAGCACTTGTGGGAGGTGCCCTTAAGTAAAGCCAAAGTAGGAAGGCAGAAAGGATAGAGTTCAGACGATGCAGGAACCAGGTGATCTTCCCTGGACCTGGGTCAGAGAATACAGGTACCTGGGGTAGCTGAGCCCGGATATCTTCAGATCCAATGAATATGCTCTCCAGGTGGGTCCACGTGCGCTGCACCTCAAACCAGATGGAGATGACGGCGTCAGCTGTGGACAGCTTCTTCTGCCAGCCCGACACTTCCTCCAGGAAGAAAGCAACATACTTGGACATCATTAGGTTCTGAAGTTGAACTTGATTATCCTCCAGAACTTCTATGAGGTCTTCATCAGACCTCAACAGGGGAACACTGGTCCGCAGGTGGGGCTCATACTGGAATTCCATGCCAGCCCAGGTGGTCTGTAGCTCCTTTAAGGTTTTTTCCATACCCATCTCTTTCACAGCTTTGTCCACGATGCCCCGGACCTCGTCCTCAAAGCGGTGCAGCTGGAGCTGCAAGAGGTGTGCCAGGGTGGTGTCTTTGTCCATGGTGAAGCTCACGCCAGTGGCCTGCATCAGCTGCCTCCAGTGCCGCTCCCGGATGGCCGGATTCTGCAGCTCAGCGACTGCCCTCAGGGAGACCAGGGTGTTCAGCACGGTGCTTTCCAGGCCTGTGAATGCATCCCAGGCCACGACCTCCTTGTCCAGGTTCCGGATGTGCCGGGCAAACCGCTTGCACTCCAAGTCCATGGCTTCCACATTGATGTCCGTCCAGGTGGTGGTCTCCCAAGCGTGGATGCTGGAGGTCACCATTCCAATGGTGTCCCAGAGCTCCTTCAGCTGGCACACCTCCTTCCTGCACTGTCTCAGCTGCTTGTAGTCAGGAACGTTGACTTCAAATAAGCTGGCAGACTCGGAGATGGAGGCCATGGTGGATTCCATCTGCTGGATCTCGATGTGCCTGGCATCCAGCATTTGATGAGGGTTGATGCTATCAAACCTGCAAAACACAATGTGTTCCCTTTGTAACTACAGCAAGCAGGGGCTTATCTCCTAGTCATTAAGGTAACAACCAGCTGAAATCTTTAAATGCCTAGTAATCCAGGAAAGAGCCGTGGCTGGCACCAAAGCCTCTAACCCTGGGAAGAAAAGACATTCAGGATAGGTTGGGGTGGGGCAGGCACGGAGGAAGGGCAGTCCCAGAGGATCAGCATGTTTGCATCTTCTGCACCCAGGTGTCGAGGGGAATACCCCCTTATCCAAGCACCTTTTAGACTCTGCCCTTTATTTAGCTGCTGGCTTCTGGAAGACCACTTGACACAAAGGAGCACTGTCATATTACAGCAGAGGCTGGAAAGCCAAAGCCCCTGCCAGGATACCGCTGGCAGGCAGTCTTAAAGTGGCAGAGCTGCCACTTAGAAATCCAACCCTGGCTCTCTCTGGCATTGCTCCGGCTGGGGCAGTGACTCTCAGCTTTGGCTGCATGTTAGGATCTTCTGAAATCTTCGAAAGATCCCCAAGCCCGACTACTTTCCAGATCAATTAAATCAGAATCACTGGGGTGGGACCCAGGCAAACTCCCCAGGTGATTCCCACGTGCCAGGGAGGCATCCTTGTCTATGGTGAAGCTCATGCCGGTGCCTGTATCAGCTTCAGGCAACAGTACTCCATGTCAGAGAACCACTGTTAGTTGCCCTGAAGGCTGGGTGCAAAGCCCACGCCGGGGCCCTGGAGAGCTGCAGTAGCTCTCCACTGCGTGCCTCAGGTCTGGACACTTACATTCATGAGTCCCTCCTCCAAGTTGTCACCCAACCTCCCTTTTCTGCTACATCCATCCTTCTCTGGACTGCTCCCTCCTGCACCCTGGGGCAGCCTCTAGCTCTGCACTCGACTCCTCTAAGTGCTGTATCTAGCTCTTTCGTTCACGTTTCTTCAATCCTCTTCTCTCCAGGGCTTGTGGCACACATCCATGTGGAGACTGCTCCTGAGCCTCGTTCGTGTTGACAGGCTTTACTCAGCCACCCTTCAAGGTATGCATTCTGGGCAGTGCCTGGGCTCCAAAATAAGAACCCTACATGCAAGGAAACCCACAGGGTCAGGTGGGATTTCTTTGGTCGGGGGCATCTGTAACCCTAGTGATCACAGAGACTCTCATTTTCCTCCTCTCACTCCACTTTATCTACCCCCTCCCATCCCTGAGCTCAGGTTGCCTTATCTCTATGTGCTTGGAAGGCTAAATATTGGGGATGCCACAGCTTAAGGGAGAATAGTGTGTTCTTCTAAAATCACAACAGGGCACCATGGGGCTCCTCCTCCAGGGGAAGTTGAGAGGAAATGAGTAACTGGAGAGTTGGCTGCTTCCTCCTAGTCGGTGTACGTGCACGTACTTCTATCTGTGTGTGTACACGTGTGTGTGTTAGTTGGTGGGGTACAGAAAGGAGGGGAAAAGAAAGAAAATGACACACAAACTCCTTTTCTTGAACTGCCCCTCTCTCCGCTGACCTTAGAAGCATTTGATTTGACAGCTGGAAAGTAATCCTAATTAAAGGCATTTACCTGAACTGCTTATCACTTAAGCCTAATTACCATGCAACACAATAACAGTTATGGATACCATTAAATTAGTGTCAGATTAACTTTGATGCTCATTACGTTTGATTCCCAGTTGTTCCATCTACGTCGTGTTTGCCTCGGGTCCTGTGGTTGGAGGATAAGACTGAGTATCACCTGCACGTCTTCCCTGTTCTTCCACACCCAGGTATTTCAGAACAGAGCAAGAGGTTGGAGATCTCAGACTTGAAGAGGGCCCTCCATCTCTACAGACAAGGAGCTCTGTCCCCTGTGAGGAGCTGTGGGACGAGGACAGAAGTGGGACATGCTCATGGCGAGTGCCAGACACACATGCAGTTACCCAGCTGTTTCTTGCATTTGTGTCATTCTGTGTCCTTGTGTGTGCTGTTTCCTTGTCCAGAGTATCCTTGCTCTCTCCTCCCTTCCCCTCCGAATGGCTCCTACTTGCCAATGGCTCTTGCTTGCTGTTGTGAGCACCACGTTCTACAGGGGTCTGAGCCACCCCCCAGTGAGGGTTAAAGATAGCTCCCGGTGTCCATGTCTCATTACTCATTTTTGAAATTGTCCCTGAGGCTGTAAGTCCTTGAGGTCAGGAAAGGGAGGTCATCTTGAAATCCTAGCATGAAATCCTGCAAGGCTTTCCACATAGCCCAGTGCAGCAGACATGGGGAAAGAAGGGCTTTTGTTCTGCCTGCACAGTGTCTGTTATCTCTTCAATAGCTGGAGAAAAGAGCAGTATTAGTCATTCAACCTCCCAGGACTGTATTCATATGCTAAGACATGCCATTTGTTTAGCTTGACCCTGTTCTTACAGTTAATCCAACTCATTCACACGATTTAAGCTTCTATGAGTAGATGAGGTTGTGGTCCCAACAGTGGTGATAGCAAAATGCGGAGATTCTCTCATAGAATCTGGTTGCCCACTGAAAGCTTAACAGTCTCCACAGAGCTGGAGCTCACACGGGTAGGTTGTTCTGGCTAAGCAACCCCTGGATTACCTTGGTCTTGATGTGAGTTAGAAGATTGTATATTGTGGCACCATTTCTGAAGGTCAAGAAGACTTTGCTCAAGGTCAGGAAGACCGAACAACAGAATGCTGCCCAAGTGTGGAGCATTCCTTTCATTCAAGGGAGAGAATTAGGAACCAATTTTAAGAGTTGCACAGAGTCCTTGAATCTGAGCATGATGATTTAGCCAATTACTGTGAAGCGTGAGAGCTCAGCTAGAAATATGCTGAGATAGCTTAGAGTTAAGAACTAAAGGAGGAAGAAAAATTTGACTTGGACGTGAAGAAAAACCTCAACTCAAGCATCCTGGCCCTGTCCAACTGCAAGGCCCTAACGAGACACTTGTTTTCTTTTTTCTCCTCAAAGACAAGAACATTATAAGCTGAGCATAACCTGTATAATCTAACCAGGAACAGAAGCTTGCATTCACAGAGGAATATACCAAGGTTTGCAACTTAGAAAGTTATAAATGATCTAAAAATGAAGAAACCAGAATTAAACTCATTTGCCATACACAGTACCTAAAAATTTTAAACACTCTTACAAATCACACGAAGAAACAAAACAAAATATATGAGTTGACGCCCACTAAGACTCCCTTTAGTGATAAATCCACAATTCTGTCCTAGTCCTGATGTTTTTCTTGACAAGAAGAGAAATACATCAAAATTGCAGTAACGTTTGGTTCCCCACACTGCTGTGAGCAGTTCTTTTCAAAGCATTCTCTTCCAAAGATTCATCTGCATGTCAAATTAACACATGTGAATTTGGAAAACCCAGCTAAGAGTGGCAATATCCTCACAGCCAGCAGACTCAAATGCTGAGAAAGAAAAATGAGCCCAGCTATCAAATAAAAATAAAATTTAAAAAAACAACAGCTGATCAACATACATATGATACAACTATGAAGAAGGGACACCAGATTTCTAACAGACATACAAAAGCACACCATGTTGTTTCCCTTTCAAGCAGTCTCAGAAGTCTCCTTCGGAAGATATTTCTCCAAAAACCTTTGAATTCTTTTTTTTTTAAAATTGTCTTAAGAGACAGTTGATGCAAAGATATTAATGTCATTGTTTTCATGGCCTTTGGTGTGGTTAACATTAAGTAGTATTACCTCGTTGGAGAACTTCTCTCCGCCACCAACTTTGGCTGTGCTTGATTGGTGTTCGATTTCAAAAATTCAATTGCATGCCCAAAGGAAAGTCAAAAGAATAATGAGCCTCAGACTTCGAAAGAATAGTACCCAGAAGAGTTCCGCAGATGTTTTGAGCAACAAATGATGCTTTGGAACAAAAGCATGGCTCCTAAGGTAATTATTCTAAAGGGATACAGACCCATTTGGAGTTACATTTACTGGCATGATTGCTTAAAAGGAAACCCACTACTACCCTTTAGGGTAGCAGTTCTTAAACTTGGCTGCACACTGGAATCCCCTGGGGAGCTTTCCAAATTACTGACGCACAGGTCTCACCCTCAGAGGGTCTAATTTAGTTGGTCTGCAGGACAATCTGGACACTGGGCATTTAAAAGCCCCCAGGGGATTCTAATGTGCAGCCAAAATGGTGCCACTGTTTCAGAGTCATATGTTTTATGTATTTATATCTTATTTCTAGTTCATATACCTGTCTTTCACTGCCTCTTAACATACTCATCTGGTTCTCTCTAGCTTCCAGAATAATGCTTGGGAGATAGTAGTGGCTTAATACATGTTTGACGAATGAATGATAAAAATAGTCCCCTACTGTGTGCCAGGTTGGATGAGCAACCATTCTAGTTTGCCCAGAACAGAGACTTACAATTCTAAAACCAGAACAGTCTGGACAAACCAGGATTACTGGTCACTGTATTGCCAGGCACAATGCTAAACACTTTCAAAATTTTCTCTCTAATCCTAACAACAACCCTATGCAGTAGGTGCTATTATTATTATCTGCATTTTACAGATGAGGAAACTGAATCACAAAGGTATTAGGTAACTTGCCGTGACATAGGCAGGAAGTAGCAGACCTGAAATTAGACCCCAGGCAGCCTGCATATATAGGTCCATGTGCTTATTCATTATATTGTATTTCCTTCCAATAAAGTTGTGATTTTTTTTGTTTTGGATTTAGTTTGCTGCTTTAATATTTCTGTGGGTAAATAGCCTTTGAAAATGAAAAGATTTCTCAGTTCTTACCTACGGCATTTTCCAGGTTGGGGATTTCCAAGTCTATCTACCTAACTCTGCAGAGGAGACCCAGCACGAAACTCGACCTAGGGAAACAGAAAACAAATCCCAGGGCAGGAGTGGACATGGGGGTTGCCCCATCCGGCTGGCACGTCACAGACACAGGAACCTTCAGGGCCAGCTTGTCCTCCTGGTGGGAGCCCTCGATGCTGAGCGGTGGGCCAGAAGCAGACCCCTGGCAGACCTCTCCGCCACAGGAGGGAGCCTCTGAGAAAGGAACCCCAGTGTGTGCAGAGTAGGCCCTTGCAAACCGCACTGCCTGTCTTAGAGTTGCTTTGTTTCCGTAAAGACCTGTAAGAACAAGCAGGCGGTGCCTGAGCCTTACCAAGCGGAGAGAAAACCCCCTGAACTAAACCCTCACCTAACTCCTTCCTTTAGCCTACCCAAATGCTTTCCCAAATTATTTTAAAATTCTAGCAGCTGCTTTTTAAAACGAAAAGAAATCTGTAAGAACTTAGAACGCTGAAGGCTTAGTATAATCCCAGTAATTTTACCAAGTACAATCCCTTTATAAACTTGGAGACACAAGAAGCATCTAGATTTTTTAAAGGCAAAGTGTTTGTACAAGCTTTGGTTATTTCACACGGGTCGTGAAAGGACTTTGCCCACATCAGCACCATGTTCCAGCCAGAGGACCTAAATGAAGGGGAGATTGTGAACGCCTCTTCCTCTGCGGGAAGAACACACATCCGTAATAGAAAGGCCACCCGTGACTCAAAGATTGCAGTGTTGAAAGGGAAAGAGGCAGCAGTGGCACCTTCGGCCCATACCTGAAGGGGGCGTCTTTGCGGAACTGCTCCCAGAATTGCTGCTGTTCGGTTTCGAAGGCTGTGCACCTCTGGCGGAGGACAGTCACTTCATTTGCCTGCAGTGGGGCCACCTGCTGCCTCACAGTAATGGCCAGCTTTTTTATGTTGTTCCATTTCTCGGGCAGTTCCTGCAAAGGAGACCTTGATGTGGTCAGACCCCCAGGGTGCTCCCTCCTTGAACATGGCCCTGAAGCTGGACAGAACCCAGAGGCTTTCATCGATGCTACACGGTGGTACCAAGACGTGCTGGGGTCACCTGCCCGGGCTCTACAATCTGCCCCCACCCACTCCTGCCTGACCTGCATCCTCGGGAACCAGCTCTCTCTACCTTCACCTGCTGCAAGCAGGGCCGTCTCACCCTCAACCTCTGTCCCTCTGACTGCTCTAACTCTGTGACAATTTAGAATGCTAAAGATTCAGTAAAATCCTGGTAATTTCACCACATACAATCCCTTTATAAACCTGGAGACACAAGAAGCTTCTAGGCTACTTTTAAAGGCAAGACGTCTCCACAATCTTCAGTTTCTACTGTTCCTACTATGTCTACAGGAACCATTGCCCCGTTCTTTGTTCTTCGGGAGAGCTTGGTCATTTCCTTTTGCGCCCCACGTTTCCTCTTAGACCATCTTAACATCTTTCAGATCTGCTTTTCTTCTCTGAATCCAAAAATTGGCTCATCTCGAATTCTGGAAAACAATTCTTCATCCCTGTTAGTTCTCCCACATATCTCCAATGTTACATTCTCCCATAGTTTCTAGAATGTGCTGACATTATACACATGTCACACATTATAGTTACAAAAGATGGACCTGGAGTCAGCACTAAGCCCTGTTTTTCATGTACCACACCCCTTCCCATCCCATTCTGAGATCCTAAAACGTTTCCTTTATTTCTTTTATAAGGAATACATCAGTGCACTGACCTCCAGCTGCTTAAACACTGTGTCTGGCCATTCTTGTTCATAGGTCTTCAGTAATTCAATCGTTTGCTTTAAGGGCTCAAACATCTCATCAGTGCTGCTCTGCCGTTCTTTAACAGCCATAAGGTGTCCCATAATCTCAACCAATCCTTTGAAATCTCCTTTTTCGACTTTCTTGAGCAAGCCATTCTCACTGTTCTTTATAAACTCTTCTAGGTCGGCCAAGCTAATGAACACAAAAGAAGCATGAGGAGTCATTCTCCTCCTACTCCTCAGAAGGAAAATTTATTTATTTCCCTAACAATAATAGCTATTATTGTGGAAACCTCACCATGTACCCAGCACTTTGCTGAGCACTCTGCATACACTACGCTCTGATGGCAAAAATGCTGCCTTTCTGCACAAGCATCAAGGTTATGAAAGACAAAGACTGAGATCTGTCCCACGGAGACATAGCGTCTAACTGTAACCCAGAAAGGAGGCTGGACCAGAAAAAGGATAGTGGTGGGAAAACTGGTGAATTTGAATGAGGTCTGTAGATTAGTTACTGGTTTTCCATCAATATTAACTGCCTAGTTTTTGATAGTTGTACTACGGCTATAAAAGATGCTACCACTGGGGAAAGCTGGGGTAAGGGTAAAAAGGAACTCTTTGTACCATTTTTGTAACACTTTCTGTTAAGTCTGAAATTATTTCAAAGTGAAAAGTTAAAAAATAAAACAAAAATTTGCAAATTTAAAAAATGCTATGGCCTGTAAAGCCACACAGGCTTGAATTTGATTTTGTACACTTATTAGATGATGTGACCATGGCCAAATCCTTTAATGTCTCTGAGCCTCAGTTTCCTCACCTATAAGATCGGAAATGTCATTTCTGTTTCACTGGTTATTGGGAAAGTTAAATGAGATTCATTCTTGAATTCAACAAATTTTTAGTGAGTATCTAATATGAGCCCTAGCATGCTTCCAGGTTCTGAGGATAGAATGATAAATAAGATAAACAAAGACTCTACACTTAATAAAGCTCATATTCTAGAGGAAAAAATAGATGGAAAACAAATCAATAAAATAAATTGTATAGTTTCATGTAGTAATGAGTGCTGATGAAAAACTAAATCAGGATAAGGGGATAGGGATTAAAATTAGGACTCTTCTCTATGGAGGGGTCAGCAAAGGCCTTCCTATGCAGGTGATAGTGCAGAAGAGAAATAATGTAAAGGAGTGAGCCACAGAAAGAAATGGGAGAAGCACATTCCTGGTGGAGGGACAGCAGGAGCAAAGGCCCTGGGGTTGGATAAAGTTTGGTTTGTTTGAGGAAAAGGGAAAAGGAAAAAAGTCAGGGTGGCTGGGCATAAGGGGAACAGGAGGAAGTGTGGCAGGAAAAGAGGTCAGAGGGCTAATGAGGGGCCTTTTGGGCCATCGTAAGAAGTCTGTGAGACTAAGTGTGAGAATTCTGAGTAGCAGAATGCATGATCTGATTCAGATTGCCAAAAAGCTCTGGGGCTGACAGAAAGCAGATTTTAGCTGGGAGTAGTGCTGCTGGTGATGTTGGTATTGGTAGTGGGGAAACAAGAATGCAGGCTAGGAGGGCAGCTAAGGACTATTATCTGTTGTCCAGGTGACCAAAGATGTTGGCTTTAACTTGGCTGGTGGATGTGAGGAGTGGTCAGAGTCAAGATGCTTTTGCATGTAGAGCCAATAGGACCCACTGATGAACTGGGTGAGCAGTGTAAGGGAATGAGAGACAACAATGATGACTCCTGGCGAGAGAGTGAGTGGTGATGTCATTGAATGATGTAAGGAAGAATGGGGAGGGCTCGTTTTCCTGGTAGGGAAAGGGAGTATAGGTCTTAAACATTTTAGGTTTGTGATGCCTCACAGACAGTAGACACCCAAGGGACATATTCATTAGGCAGTTGAATCTAAGCTTAGAGTTCCTGAGAGATGGGACTTGAAATAGAAATTTGATAGCTTTTAAAGCATTGGGCTGGATGTCACCTGGAAACTGCATGTAGATAGAGAAGAAGTCTAGGATTGAGACTTTACGAATTCTAGTATTTTGAAGACCAGAAGAGGAGATAAGCCCAGCAAAGGAAACCAAGAAGGCACAGCCAGTGAGACAGAAGGAACACAAGAAAAGTGAAGACTCCTGAAGGCCACAAGAAGAAAGTCTTTGGGAAGGAGGGAGGATTAGCTGTGCTCAACACTGCTGAGAGGTAGAATTAAAATGAAAACTGATAACTACCATTGGATTCAACCATATAAAAAAATCACTGGTGAGCTTGGCAAGAGTGGTTTCAGTGGAGTGGTACAGTAAAAGCCTAGTGGAAAGAAAGTTAGCAAATGGTGGACTTCTATTTGTAGCTATGGTATACACGACAATATGAATAACCCTTCTGATAAAACAACTGAAATACTTAAGCAAATATTTCAAAATTATTTAAAAGTGTATCACTAAGGTGGCATGAAATTAAGAAATCTCTCGAGCCTAAAAATGTAGTGAAAGCAAGAACCCTGGGAAGCAAGCAAGGTCCAAAGCTGGCTTCCACATGATAGTTTCTACTGAACCTTGGAGACTCCAAGCTTCTATTTGGATTGTTTTATGGGATATGAAGGACAGGTTATTAAGTCTAGGGTCCACACAAAGTGAGGAGGCTAACATGAGGCTTCACCTAAAATTGGGACCATGATAGTAAGTGAAAAATAAATATGCTGTGTGGAAAGGGATAGTACGAAAACTGGCCTGTCTTGACCTTGGCACTGGGGGACTACTGTAGGGTGTAGTCCAAGTGGTCCAGGGTTGGTAGAATCCTTAGAAGACTGGCAGAAACGGACACAAATCCTTTCTGTGGGAATGCAAATAAAATTCAGTCTGCAAAGGATTCCCCATGGGTAAAATTCTAAGTAATATGATTTTTAATTTAAAAAATCACAGAACACACAAGGAAAAAAGTCACCATGAGTGGGAATCAGCAGAAACAGTGAAATTAAATCTGTAAAGGTGTCAGATAGTGGAATTCAGTTGCAGAATGTAAAATTGCAATATTTAATATGTTTAAAAGACAAAAGAATTCTTGCTTAGGTGCCTTGCTTCATTGTTTCTGTCCCATATAGCAGTAGGAAGTGGCTTCTCTGTAGTTTCTTGGACATTTGTTCAAGATTGACTGAGAAAAACAGCTTCTTCCTTTTGAACAGGATGTATCAGTTTATACAGAAATGCTTTCTTTAGGAATCAGCCTTTGGAAGCCCAGATAAGTTCTTAAGTCCCAGGAGATCACTGTCCCTGTCCACAGCTCTGCTTGCCCTTTATGTTTAAGCACAAATCCAGGATTGCCACAGAGAGGCAAGAATGGCAATTTCAGAGGTTCTCCAAATACGCTCAAAGTCTGTGGTAACGTACAGACCTTTGTATTGGATGACGTATTCGGAGAAGTGACAAAATTTACTGAAGTGGGTAACATGAGAATTATGGCCTGTGATAGCATCACTTTGTGAAGAGAAGCATAGAAAAAGCTCCTAATATGTGTTCTAGCAATGCAAAAATGATCATACTGTGCTACATTGATTGGAATCCCAGGAGAAAGGAGCTAATAATTTTCTGTAGGCTTTCATGTCACCTTTAACATAAGGCATGAAGAAACAAACCATTTTTAAGCTGAAAAATCAAAAGTTTGTCTTGAGATCATCCTCTAATAGATGTATTCTGAAACTTGAAAAAACAAAGGCTTAAAATTTGAGAAACGAATGAGAGTATAAAAACAAGCAAGCAAAATTGTACAATAACCAAGTAGAAGATCTAAACATAAAAAATATAATTAAAATTTAAATTTCAATGAGTTTGTTAAACTGGAGATTTAGATAAAGCTGAAAGAGAATTGAACTGCCGTATGATGAATGTGGAGAAGTTATCTAAACTGCAGTGCAAAAGGACAAAAAAAATGAAAAATATGCAAGTTATTAAAAGACATGAGATAGTAAAAGATCTTGCATAAGTGTAATAAGAGCTCCAGAAGGAGATAATAGCAAGAATAGGCCAAAAAAAAAAAAAAAAATTTGAGGAAAGTCTGGCTGAGAATTTTCTTGAATTGCTGAAAGACACTAAATGTAAGATCAAGGAAGCCCAACAAATCTCAGGCAGAGTGCATACAAAGAAACCTTCACATCAATACTTCAATATAAAATGCAGATTACAAAAAGGAAAAAAATATTAAATTATTATAGCTTCAGAGCAAAGACAGATTTCTACAATTAAAAAAATAGAACAACTAGACAGATGACTGGCAACTCAGCAGCAAAGATGGAAGACAGAACACAGTCGAATAGTATTTTCAATCATCTAAGAGCATTTAGGTTATCCTAGAATTATTTCTTCCATAAAACTATTTTTTTTCAAAAACAGAGCAAAATAAATATATTTCATGAAAAGAATGAATAAGGGAGTTCCATCAATAGACCCTTACTAAAGGAATTTCTAATGGATATATCTCAGTAGCAGGTCTGTAATATAGAAAGATACTGGAAAATACGTTAGGAAATTTAGATGAACATTAGGTGTATAAATATTGAAAATGAAGTATAATTTGTGGGGCTTAAATATTAATAATAGAAAAAATCTAAATTACTAGGAATTATAGAATATAATTTTATGGTTGAGCAATGGAGATTGAACTATTCTAAAGCCTTTGTATTGGTTGTGAAGAGAGTAAAAATACTGATGAATCTATTCATTTTAAGGATGTTTATTAAAATAGTAGTGATAACCATCAGAACAGTAGAACTACTAGTACAACATTCAAACTAGTGGAGGGAAAAAATGGAATAAGGAAAAGGAAAAACAACAGGAAGTAGGAAAAATATTCTACCTAAAACTAGGCAAGAAAGGAGGAAAAAGGAAAAGAATAACAAATAAAAAATACATAATAAAATGGTAGGATTAAATTCAAATATAGCACAATAAATGTTAATAAGAAAAACCCTCCAGTTAAAAGATACATATTGTTAAAGTGGATACAAAAATTCAGGTCTATGCTGATTTTAAAAGTGTCTCCTAATATAAGGGCACATTAATGTTGAAAGCCAAAAGATAAAAAGATATACAAGAGGCAAATATTACACAAAGAAAAATTGGTTTAGCTATATTCATATAAGATGAAACAGACTTTACTGCAAGAAACATAGTGAGTGATGAAGATCTTTAATGTTTGGTTAAAAGGTTCAATTTTCCAGGAAGATATGAAAAGTCAAACTCCGTATGCCCATATAACATAATCTTAAAATTTATAGAAAAGACAAGTTTACAGAATTGCAAGAAGAAATTGATAATACACCATCAAAGCGGAAGGTTTTTTAACACAATTATCTCAGTAATTGATAAATTAAGCGGATTTTCAAAAGGCAGTGAAAATACAGTAGATTTGCATAGAATTAACAAGTTTGTTTAAATAGGCATGCACAGAACATTACATCCAGTAGTCACAGAACACACATTCTTTTTAAATGTGCCCAGAATATTTGTAAAAGTTGACTATATATAGTGAATAAAACAAACTTCAACAAGTTTCAGAAGCTTGTCATTACATATGTGACATTTCTGACCACAGTGCAATTGAATTGGAAATTAATAACAATAATATACCTAGAAAAACCTCATGTCTGGAAATTTAAAAAACAATCTAAACCCATTAGAATGGATATTAAAAATACTCAGAACTAAACTGCAACAAAAATATTATAAACTAAAACTTGTGAGATGGAGGTAAAGTTGTACTTAGGGAGCTTATAACTTAAAAATGTTAACATTCAAAGAGACAGAAGAATATAAATTAATAAGCAAAGCATCTATCTTAAGTTATCCAAAGAATGGAAAATAAATCCAAGGGAAGTAGGGAAAGAAAATAATAAACATAAAATATAAATTTATTGAAATAAAAACTACAATAAATAAGATCAATGAATTTATAAGTGAGTTTTGGTAACTATCTGGAAAAACTATTCAAGAAAAGAAGCCAGAAAGCATTAATACAAATGACTAGAAATGAAAAGAGGGACATGACTATAGCCTTTGCAGAGATTAAATGATGAGAGGATATTATAAATTTTATGGCAATAATTTAAAGATTTACATAAGATGGATACATTCTTAGAAAATATGACTTACTAAAAGTGACATTGAGAAATAGTAAATTTTAATATCCCTATAATTATTAAAGAAATTATAGGTTAAAATCTCTTACAAAGAAAATCCCAAGCCCAGATGGCTCAATAGGAAGTTTAACTCAAACTTTTAGGGATCAGAGAATTCCAATATTACACCAACTCTTCCAGAGAATAAACAAGAAGAATTACTTTTTGTTTTATGAAGCTAGCAGAATCACAAAACCAAGATCAGATACAGACAGTATAAAAAAGGAAAATTGAAGGCCAATCTCATCACCAACATAGGTACAGCAATGCTAAAAAAAACAACAAAACAAAAAAAATTGCAAACAAAATCAATCAGCGGATACATTGGAAAAGATAATATTTTGTGTTGTATGTATCTTAGTAATGCTAGGCTGAGTTAACATTAGAAATCAAATAATATATTTACTACTTTTAACATTTTGAGGGAAAAACCAGAATTATCTTAATGGACTTACGAAAAGCACTTGATAAAATTTTACATCCATTCGTGCTAAACACTCTTAACACATTAGGAATAGAAGGGAATTTTTAAAATCAGATAAACAGAATTCACAAAAACTCATGGCAAATATGACACTTAGCAGTGAATTGTTGAAAGCATCCCCCTTAAGATCAGAGACAAGATAAGGATGTCTGTTATCACCACTTTTATTCAGCATTCCACTGGAAGTCCTCATCAGTATGGTAAGGTAAGAAATAGAGATAAAAGGCATAAAGACTTAGAAGGAAGAAATTGAACTATCATAAATCTGTAGATGAAGACTACATACATAGCAAATGCAAAAGAGTATAAAGATGAATTATTAGAAATTATTAGAATTAATAAATTAATTTAGCACGGTTGCTTGATGCAAAATCAATATACAAAAATCAATTCCATTTCCACAGAAAATATGATTTCAAAATATCACTCATACTAGAAACCAAAGATAAAATACTGAGGAATAAATCTTAACAGAGACATGCAAATTATTTTAAAGGTAACAATTACAAAATTTCACTGACAGACACTAAAGAGACGTAAATAAGTGAGGAGAGAACATGTTTTTGGACAGGAACACTCAATGCTATAAAGATGACAATTCTACTCAAATTGATCTATAGTCACTGAAATATAATCAAAATCTCAACAGACATTTTCTTCTACAAACTGAGGATTAAAATTTATATAAAATAGTAAAGGCCAAGAATTGTCAAGACATTCTTGATGAAAATGAACCAGGTGGAGACTTTCCCTGCCAGGTATCAAGATTTATTACAAAGCTATACTATTTAGGACTTCTTCATATTCATGCAGAGACAAACAAGGGACTACTTAATGTAAAAGATAAAATTTAAAAACTTTTAGAAGAGAATATAGGAGAGTATCATTAGGATCTCAGGGCAAAAAAAGAAAAACCCAAAGGATTTAACAATATAAAAGAACAATGTAAGAGAAAAGTTGGACACATTTGGCCACAATGAAATGAAGACCTGTCCATCAAAATACACAATAAATGGTGTGAAAAGGCAGGCCACACAATGGTAGACTACATTTGCAATACATACAATAGCAAAGGACTAGATATTGAATATTTAAGTAACTCCTAAATATCCAAAAGCAAAAAATAAAGTCCAATAGAAAAATGGGCAACAGACATGAATAGGCACAGAAAAGGAAACATAATGACTCACCAAAGGCATAAAAAGATGAGCCACCTTATTAATACTCAGAGTGATGCAAAAATATTTACCACAATGCGATACCACTACACTCCCACCAGAATAGTCAGGATTAAATGGTCTGTCAGCACCAAGAGATGTTGACAGCCGTTCTCACACATGGCCATCTCTACCTGGGACAGAGTTTGGCATTATATGCATGCTCTATAACTCAGCAATTCTGCTTTTGGGTATACACCCTAGAGGAATGCTTGCCCGTGTACGCCAAGATACAGGTATAAGAGTACTCATAGCAACATTGTTAATGTCAGCAAGGAAACAACTCAAAGGTTCATCAACCATAGAATGGACAGAAAGTTGTGGTATATTCTTTTAGTGAAATATTCTATAGCAGTAAAAATGAACTACTGCTATACCTTCAACATGAGTAAATCTCAAACATAATGCTGAGTAAGAGAAAGAAACAGGACGCAGAAAAATAAATAGCATAGAATAGTTTCATTTTTGTAAAGCTTTATTACAAATGCATATACATGCTTTATGTGTGTATATACATACATGTATACATATAGACATGTATATGTTCTATTTCTTAGCTAGATAATGCAAATGCAAGTATTTATCTTCATATTTTTCTCTAAATTGTATGTATTATTTATTATTTCATAATAAAACTTTTTGTAGTGAGAGAGTGGGGGGTGAAGAAGCAAAGAGATCAAATATAGACAACTTTTGGGGAATTTAGCTGTAAAGGAGTGTGCACAAAAATTGTGGTATAGCTGGAAGTCCCCTATGGGACCAAGTTCCTTTCTCTTTTTTAATATGGCAGATATGACAATATGCTCACATGCTGTTAAGAATGTATAAGGGGAAATTTGACAATATTGGAGACTGGGAATATTTAAAGAGGAAAGTCCTAAGGTGAGAAGAAAGAGGCCGGGTTTAGAGAAGCCGGGACAGCTTATCCACTACCACAGGTAGCTGAATGCATGGCTGCAAATGCAGGTGGGTTGGTAGATCTGTTGGTGAGTTTGTTCTCTCATGATTGCTTCTGATTTCTCAGTGAAATGAGAAGCAATGTCATAAGAGCAGAGAGAATATTTGAAATTTGAGGAGAGAGAGGAAATAAGAGTCTGGGAGATTGGGAAGTGTCTAGGAAAATGTGGAGGGCCTGCTTGCATTTTATGTTCATAAATTTAATGTAGGATTGGTCAGAGAATGGTTTGATTTTGCTTCATCAAAGATGAAATCCTCAGGTGCAGGTGTGGAGTACTGCGTTTATAAGTAGAGTCAGGGTTTTTGCAAGGTGGTAACGGGAGGGAATTGGGACCAAGGATGACAGACACTGAGAAAGCGGCAGAGTCCATGGTTGGAAATCCTGATGGATCTGAAGAATTCTGCATGGTCGTGTTGCCAAGTTGAGGTGGAAAGGTACCAGGTGATGGTCAGAGAACGGCATGCTTCAACCTGAGCTTTTGAGGGCGGAGCAATTACTTCTGCATCTTTCCCTCTGCCCCATCAAGAACGCAACATAGAAGTAGGTAGCAGCAGGATGGCAGAGGGAAAGGGCATCGGAGTCGGGAGGACAATGAAATAAAAGGCAGGTGCAATGAAGACTCTATGTGGATGCTGGGTCATGGGGGGTGACTCTCGGCAGAAGGGTGGGAGAGCAAGACTGTGATACAGATAACAAGGACTGCAATGATGAGGAAGAATGGCTGAGGGCTTGGCAGGGGACTGTGGCAAGGATGAGTGGCAGCTGGTACTCATGGTCACCTCAGAGTGGCTGGCAATTTTGAGAGAGGAAGGTGGTGAAATAAGGGAGGCTGGTGGTGAAATGGATGCAGCACTGAGAAAGCATCAGTACCTTACACAGCTCCAGGTGTTGTGGTAGGAGGGATATGGGAGGAAAATCAGCCTCCACGTGGGAGGGCTGGGGGGAAGCAGTGTCCTTACAGGAGCTGAGTTTCAGTTAGAGCAAAAAGGTGATGAGAGAGGACAAAGGGAACAGTGGGTATTTGCTGCTGAAAGACCCTGAGGTCCAGTGAAGGGGCACAGAAGAGGCTTCATGAGGATGGGGCTGGGGGCTTAGCTGGATTAGGACAGTAAACTGAGTAGGGATGAGAGTTTAGATGACAAAGGGGGTTGGACTTCTGACAGTGAATGAAGTATGTGCGACGCAAGGCAAGGTGGGATTCATCCTGATCCATTAAAGGAGGGTGGAAACCTCCTAATTGCATGGTGCAGAGTAGACACTCAATAATACTGTGGTCCCCAACCTCCAGGCCATGGACCGGTACCAGTTCCTGCCCCATTAGGAACAAAGCCACACAGCAGGAGGTGTGTGGCAAGTGAGTGAAGCTTCATCTGTATTTACAGCCGCTCCCCATCACTGGCATCACTGCATAAGCTCCGCCTCCTGTCAGATCAGCGGTGGCACTAGATTCTCACAGGAGTGCGAACCCTACTGTAAACTGCATGTGTGAGGGATCTAGGTTGTGCGCTCCTTATGAGAATCTAATGCCTGATGATCTGAGGTGGAGCTGAGGTGGTGATGCTAGTGCTTGGGAGCAGCTGCAAATTACAATTATCATTAGCAGAGAGGTTTGACTGCACAATAAATGCAACTTGATTGAATCATCCTTATACAAGCCCCTTTCCCCCAGTCCCTGGAAAAATTGTCTTCCATGAAACTGGTCCTTGGTACCAAAAAGGTTGGGGATTGCTGCAATAATAAATGTTTTTTATTTTTCTTATTATTTCCATTTTATCTAATCCTTG